>JACJUY010001239.1:65610-78510 GCA_014220935.1 Platorchestia sp. MABIK
TCTTTCTCTCTTCAGCACCACAATACTCTGCCTAACAAGATAAAAACTTAGGCTCCATTATTCTAACTTGTTCTGACATCAGCGATAAAAGGGGGCTCAGTTCAAGATAAAGCCGTTCCCAATATATTTGAGCCAGGGAAGTTCCATCGTTAACTTTTTGGAACGGCCGTAGTTCTGATTAGTTTTTTTCTCAGTGCTCGAAACTATATCGTTTAGAATTGGAAAGAATTTTGCGTGAAATCGACATTTTGAGATGAACTTTGGCTCCTAATGGGGAAATAGCATTTCTGTTGGAGAATATATTATTGGGTAGGTAAAACTTTGATCGTCAAACGTTACTGGATTAGATTGACTAGCAGAAATGGGTAAAACTTTATTTGCACATATCCGCGTATTTGATGCTAGTTAGAAAATACCCGGGAAAAAAATAGGATTGAGATTTGTTTACGGATTTGACATATCTTAGGCATACCTTTGTTCACAGCACATTAAATCTATCTGGCCTATAATGTTTCCTTCTCATTATTGTAGAATTTTTCACAAAACTCTATGGCAACGACACTCCACGTTTAATTTAGCGAACTACCAAAATTTCTTCATTGCACTGTCTTCGAAAAAGAAGCTATTTGCTTTGGAGCTCCATTGTAGATTTGGTGTTTTCCTATGACGGGACTATGTATTGGCTGGCGCTGGAAGACGATATTTATCCGTTTAGTCGGCACTTGGCAGAGCATCTTGGTGAGGTTAGTGTGGCATTACTCCATAAAGCCTGCTTACCGTAACGATGCTAAACCATCTAGCGATTGACGGCCGGTCTCTGCAAGTCCAACGCGTCATCAGCTAAGGGGGTTCTGGATCGCACTCTGCTGCATCGTGATTCTTTTGGGAGTGATAAATTTTGTTCATTTTAATAAGTGTAGGTCCGCATTCCATTCAAGTTCATCGTGATTCTCTTAGCAGTGAAAAATTTTGTTCAATTTAATAATTGTAAGCCTGGATTTCACTCAGGCTTATCGTGATTCTCTAAATAGTTATGAATTTAGCCAGTGTTTTATATTCCAAGCAGATGCATCGCGATTTCCTCAGTAGTTACAAATAAAACTGATCGTAATGATTATGTAGCATGGTAGTCTAGATTCATAGGAAAGTAGTAAAGTTATTTAATTTTCATTCAAGATTCACATAAGAATTGTGAAGATATATAATTTTCTTTTGAATGTCGCTAATGCTGGAATTTGTCGTAGCGCTTTGTGAAAGCTCAAGATATTACAAGCATCGTTGCCTGTCGCATTCTTTATAATTAGAGTAAATGACTGAAATTGTATCCTAAACTAAAGTTCGTATTTTGTGGTCATTTACGGGTTTATCTGACAGAACTTCAACGGTAATAATGGCAATAGGAATACACTGACTGCGTGACACCTGATCAGGTGACAGAAGATAATTTGACATCTCAAAATCAATTGGTCGTCATTTGGATGCTACAGAACAAATGAACTTCAGAAGCAATGGAAACTCGTGGTGACTTTTTGAGTGAAGTCTGACGCAAAGGAAGCTCATGCTGGGCTTGTGTTATTCCGTTCCTTCCGAAGACTGTTCTATAGTAGCGACATCTTCGTTCTAAATTTTCACAGAAGCATAATAATTTTTTATCCGCGATAATCAAGATAACATTGATCCGTGCGAGACTTGTCTTCAGAGCTAGATGTTAGTTTTGTCCCATGAGGGATATGTTCCAGGGCTAAAAATGCGGATTAAAAATAATGAAGATGAAAATTCCTTATTTCAGATATCATTAAATAAAACTTAATGCATATATACGACTACCATGATTACATTTAATTTCATTTGATGAGCGGCAATCCAAATTTTGAGTCATTTTTTCAAAATTCAACGTTTCTTTAACTCGAGGCGAATTTGAACTGAAAAACTCTTTCTGAATTGGATAAATGTGAAATTCAGAAGCTAACCGCCAGGTATTACTAAAAATTTGTGAGGCCATTTCTCGACGTCATAACAGTAATCCAGGAATAATTTGGCGTTCGAAATTGTGCCCCTAAACGGCGTCTAAACACAGGGGATTTGAAAGAGTCATTCCGACATCGGCTGCGCGTTGATGGTGATCTTCTGAGCCGAGCAGCGTCTGGTGTCTGATGTGCGCCTGATGCCGCGACCCCTGCCTCTGTCTCTCTGACTCTCTCAGCCTTTCAAGTTATCAGGCTGAGGAGTTGTACGTCTCTCATGTTATGATTTGCTGTTTTTGGTCAGGAAATTTGCTGCCTGAAAATGTGCGGGCTGAAAGTGTGCGGGCTGANGTTTCCAAAAATATCCATGATCGATGTTGGTAGGCTCGGTGTAGTTTTGTTCAGAAGACTGTTCTGTAATAGTGTGTTCTTTGATCTAAATTTTCCCTGTTTTGAATTGAAGTGTTCGACATTCGGTTTCCAAAACTGTATCAATATAAAGCGCTGCGTCACTGCACTACACGCGCCTACGGCTCCACGTTTAATTTATGGTGCTTAAAATTACTGATTGACTATCACCATTGTGAAAGGAATGACTCCGATGTTCAACCTGAACAATTAACATTCAAATAAAAGAATGCACTCGTACTGTGGATTATTTTGTTGTCAGGTTGTTTAATTAAACGAGAGATGGTGTACTGTGATTATCTGGTGCACTTCGTAATGTTGTAATCTGCTTTTCGAGGGATGTACTTCACTTTTCTGTGAAATTGTCTACTATACAGCTATGTAGGGTAATTCTGAGGGAGAATATTTTTTTGCATGCAAAAATGATTTGCATAGTTGACTTTATTTGTAAATTGATGTTGTATCATACTTGCTCACAATTCATCTCACTTCTCAGCAAATCAGGTTACCTTACGAGCATGCAGAATTCAATGCTGTGATGGGTCTCTTCAGGGGGATACAACTATTGTATCTAAAGCAATTAGCATTCCCAGGGCGATTATGTGAGGGCCCGAGCTGAGAGTTAGGCAGGCCTTCTTTTTGGCGAAATAAAAATGTTTTTTGTCATGTTAAAGAACACGTTTTTTCGGTTCACTACTGTCCAATTTTTCAGCACCTACTACTTTTTTCTTCGACTTTGATCCTGTTTCATAATCTTCTTTCTCAACTTAATATTTCTATGCCCTTTTTGCATAGATTCCGCGTTCCCGTAACTCCATACTAAATGGTGCCTTTCTCTTTCCTCTCTTTGGATTGTTTTGTGGCAGATAGGGAGGCTTAAACTAACCAATAATCTACTCTAATCATGTGGGTTACGGTGCTGTGACGCGTTCATCAAGTTAGCTGAGGAGGTTTAATTTACTTGCGCGAGTAATTAGTACCAAGCCCTAGATGTTGACATTCGCGTGTAGCTATGAAATTATAAAAGATTATGAAGTGTTTGATTCTTTGCATTTCAATTGTTCTACATTAAATCTCACGATCATATTTTTATATTTGTGCTTCTCTTGCACCACAAAATTAATGTAGCGTTTAGCTTTAAACAAAAATTCGCATTTGATTTTTGTTGTTTCAATAGAATTTTAACGTTCTTTTCTTCTAACAATTCAATGCAGCAAGCATTAAATTTTGGACGTTTTTTTCATCTCTTGGACAATTTTTTGAGCAATCACTAATGGGATTTCTTTTCCATTATTTTGCTGTTGCTTCTTAGCCATTTTCTTGCGTGCCGAGACTGGGCCGTCATTTGGCCGCTGATGGAAGTTGCATGCCGAGCATTTTGACCGAATACAACGGGACCAGCGCCATACTTGCCATTAGTATTGCCTGAATATTGCGGTATTCGCAGTGCGCTGCTGAGGGCATTAATCTATGATATAATTAGAGTATCGTCCGTCCGTCACACTTGGGCAACATAGAAAGCCAAATCCCGCAGCACAGATACGAGATTGAGCTGTACACTTTGTCCCAGGCAGGGTGCACTACCATGCGTGATTTGAGATAAATTTCCTTTGTGCTTTTCAAAGTAATTTGCACGAACGAATAATTGTAGCTTTTACTTGGAAGATACTGGTGACATATTTGAAGACGCGGTTTCACAAGTTAAATATCACGGGAATAGTAGACTAGTAGCTTTTAGTGTGGGTCAGATATTGCGTTGTTAGCAGGGTTAGCACTTGAGTATTTGCCATTCGCATAATACAGGGTGGCGGATAAGTAGCCCACCCTTTTGAAGGTAAGTTTTAAAGATTTATTACCGCAATATACACTGGGTATCTGTAGACAGGGTGCGGCATGTAAATAAACTTTAAAGAGTTCCTCTATCGTTTGCAATTAACCCTATCGTTATACCTTTCATAGTTTATTTATTATTAATTTTTTAAAAGGATGCGTTACTTATGCGCCACTTTGTAGTAGAGTTTTATTGGTTGTGTTGTGCTAATCGACGAATTCATGAAATTTATCACGATCAGTTGAATGCCCAGCACCCGTATTTGCACATCCGTATTTGCTCAATGTAGCGAAATATTTAGATATTTGCTCAGCACTCGCCAATAATGTGCACACAATTATACACGGTTAGGCAAACTCACATCGCTGCCTCAACATGTTTTGGATAATTCTGGAACGTCTAATTGCGAAGTAAATGCTAGAGGCTGTGCTTCATATTTACGGAGTATTTAACGTTTTTAACCCTTTGCCTCCTGACGGGAAATCCAGTTCCCAGATAGCTAGTGCTTCCAGTTTAGGGAAATTGAAAAAATTTCAGGGTGATTCAACTAGTTGGGAAATAATTTGAACTAAATGACAAAATTAGGGCAATTCATAGTATTCCTGCAACTATGTTTTTAGACATTCCAAAAGTTTGACACGTGCAATTTGCAACTGATATCCACTCAGAGTAAGCTTCATGGTCTATGCAAAACATTTAATACCTTTTTTCCTAAACTTGAGCAAGTTTTTCATACGTACATGTATTTACAGATTAAGTTTGTGCAAAAACTATATTGACATTTTTTCTCAGAGTTTTAGACCATTTTTTTTTGGTGCCGAAGCATACATTTTTAAAGCATAATTTTTTCAATTTAAAAAGGAAGTAAGCACCTGCTTATGTAGAAAAAAACATGCCAGGGCAATTTTGCTGATATTTCAGGGTAATGACTACAATTATCTTCGGAAACCTTTCTCTTAACAAATTGAGTGTTGGGAAGCAAACGGTTAATGCGCAACCGATTTTCGTGTTGTACGGGAGTGAGGGTTATCAATTTCCTCCTTCTTGTAAGTCTACCAGTTGAGCTCTGCGCCAGTCTTACCTCAAATGATTTCTTCTTCCTTTTTATTCTACGCTCTTCAATTGTGCCTCTTTTTTCATTGAATTTCTGGTGCTCTATTTGAGGCATTTGAATATTATTTTTCTCGCTCATGTTCTGTGATTTCCCTTCACGCACGTTCTGCTATATTGTTTCGGGTTCATGAGTTGTGTCATTTAACTTCGTGATAATTACACCGTTTCATAACGCTCAGTGATCGGATTACTGCCCGGGAATTACTTTCCTTCCTACTCCTGCATGAAATTAAACTGTATCAACTTCTTATTTTTGTGTATGCTTCAGGGTATCAACTACTTGCTCATTTTTAATAGCCATTATTAAGAGATTTTCGATTCAGTCGTGCTTACAATGAGTTGCTGCGCCATTGGTGTGTGTTGAAATAAGTATCTGTGTGTCCGCTAAATATTTAAAATGTACTTCGTGTAAATTCTGTACGATGTTCTTATTGAAAAAATTAGGCAGGATTATTAAGATAAGTCTGCTCCCAATTGACCAACTAATAGATTTATTTAAACATTGAAATGAGAATTTAGTGTGTCTAACAATGTATTTGAAACGCACAAACATCCTGAAATTGTTATGTAAGGGCTTCTTAGGTCAAGTTCAGGATAAAGGTTTCGTAAATTGAATAAAGTTTATGCTTTGTAAATAGGATCAAATTCCGACCACGTATATTCAATGAAGATACGGCCACGGAAAATGTATTAAGGTAACACCTTGCACATAAATTGAATGAGGTTAAAATTGTGTTTATAGGACTCGCTTCTTGTCATGTGAATTCAACTAGGTCTGGTTACGTATGGAAGACAAAGATCTGGTTTTGTGAATGAATAAGGTTGAAGTCACACACTATGAAAAGAAGAGTACGGGGACAACAAGGCACCGTAAAATGGAAACAAAGCAAATGTCGGTCACCAGCTGTGCTAGGCTGAAAACCACAAGATGTCCGTACGTTTGCCGCTGTTTTTCATGGCCTAACTGAGTGATAAGTGCTCAAAGTGGCCTCGGAAATGTTTCCCTGAGGTGCCCCTGTCTTGTTTATTTAGGAACGTGGTGCAGATATGTCGTTCAGAGGGAGAAAGAGAGCAACTTGAAATGTGTTCCTGCCGAGTCGCTCTCACGCCACCGCCCGAGTTCCCCTCCTGCTTAAATAAGCATGGCAAATGGCAAGACTGAAGCCCGCAAGAATTTCAACAGGACATAAAAAGAACGTTTCCGACTTTGCTAGAAATTTAATTAGCTACAGGAAGGGCACGACGAGCGGGAATTCTAACCACTCGAACCTTCTCCCCGACTTCCCTCCCTCTGGGGTGGCAGACCTCCGACTCGCGCCCTGCGGGAGACCCTCGCTGGGCCCTGGGGGCGTCATGCATACTGATGTCCTGCGACGCTGGCCACGTCTCCTTCTCTCCGATTTGGGCCTGAATAAAATGAACTACATTGCAATGTGATCCTCTCCTTCTTTTGATGATGAGTATAAAACTTGTGGTAGATCATGCGCTGCACATGCAGGGGTTGCGATCTCGCTGGCCACGTCTTCTTCTCCCCGATTTGGGCCCTGAATAAAATGAACTACATAGCGATGTGATCCTCTCTTTCTTCTTCTGTTGATGCTTGGTTTAAGCTCGTGGTAGATTATGAGGTTCACAAGCACCTTGGTTCCGATCCCTAAGCAAATCGAGAGCTGCTGCGTTCATTCCTGTTTTCAAGCGAACTCAGAAGCCCTATTTTTTAATGCAATTTATATCAAAATCGTTATTATAATCTATTGACTTCTCTCGGATGAATTCTTTCCTTTCATATGTTCAAGAAACGCAAGGTTAGATTGTGTTTCGTTATTAAACAATACATTTACTGCTGAGGCAGCACCGCCAGAGCGATGTGCTCTGTATTGCAGGTGACTGATGTAGTGACAGTCGATGGCGCCGAATTCGATGAGGTGCATTTTTTTGTAATCTTGAAATAGATCCCCACAAAATGCCTTTTTTTCTCAGCAGTCACTTGATCAGTGCTTCACAACAGCGTGAGGTTGTACAGATGAGATCGTACGTGCTTTGTGAAAGAATCCCGTTCGCAAAGCAAGGATACTTTGTAAGTACATTATGTGAGCGCGCTATGTGGTTGAAGTGATTTGGTCACAGGTGCGTTATTATGATCTATTTAGCTAGATGCATTCAGATGAGCACATTATGAAAAGAGCATAATGATGGGTACATAATGACGCATTCGCGTAGCGACTGGGTGTTAATGTAATGCTATTACGTTCCAATTGTGTGCACTATAGTCTATGAGGGTTGACGGGAAGTATGAAGGTTGATGACTTCAACGAACTTTTATTAAAAATAAGATGTTTTAAAAATGCTAGTTTTGAGGTCATTAATGTTTGAAAATACTTTTTTATGAATATTTCTTCTAAGCCCTAAATTCAGCATGCCGCATACATGTTTGCCCACTTGATAAGCTCAGTTCATGCCTGTATAGCACCGGACGGCAAACTTAACTCGCATGTGCATAACGAGATGCAAATTAGTCTCGCTGCGGCGCTCCCCCTCGCAAAACATGCGCATGTTTAAGCCAATACATCAACGAAATTGGAAAACTTTATAAAAAATTCAAGTTTCCTGCCGTAAAATTTGGCAGGGTTCCCCCGTAGATTTTAAAAAGTCCGTCAAAAGGCTTCGATCGTGTGCCCTGAACGTGAACGGAATAAATTACAGCTTCGTAGAACATTTTCGACAATCTTAATTTCAATTTCCAAGTTTATTTTCTATTCTGCAAGCTTCAAATATGTTGCAGAACTATATTATAAACTGCAGATTTGAATGCCTGTTCACGGCCCTGAGATGAATGATGCGTTCAAATGAGTATAGGATTAGCTTGCTGCGAATTTACTCACCACATTCCAAGATTTTGGGGTTTGTCTTTTGTCAGCTTCGATTTTCCTTGAAAAATCCATGATGATGAATATGATGAATGGTAGATATCATCTCAGTCTCTTTTGTAAAATTAGTGGCAAGTTAAAGCTTGCTATTGTAATCTATATTCATAACTAAAATGTCTCAGTGACATTAGTTTTCGAGCGAATAAATATTTGAACGGAAAATATGGAAATGAAATTCGGTGCAAAAAATAGTTAGTACGAATCTAATTCAACGGCTAAAGCTGCTGTGCAAAGTACCTGTATGTTTGGCATGTCTACTTCACGGGCTACAGCTGCGGTGAGGTAGCGGCAGACGTAACTCGATTCGTGAAGTTTCCTAAGTCAACTGTCGGCTTCATTGTGTGAAATGTCAATTCAAACGGGATAATTGTTGATGCGTATACATTCACAAATTGAGGTATAATGTATTGTGAGCTTTGCTATCACTAAAGGTATTACGATTGCGAAGAAATTGATGTTTTTGTTTATGAGCTGACTGATAAATGATGAACTATTTTTTGGGCTTATGATCTACCCCCGAAAAATCATTTAAATTATTGTATGGTTTTATACGGTCCTTAATTTACTTTTTACTGCGAAGAATTGGGGAACATATATTTAAAAGTGCTGGAGTTTAAATTACTTCTCCGCCGTCTTTTACAGTATATTCTCACCTGCTTGAAGCCCTTGGGGATACAACTATTGTATCTATATAAGGGAATCAGTTCTCAGGGGGATGATGAGATGTCTTGAGCTAAAGGTTAGATAGGTCTCTTGTTGAGATCGAATACGTTCTTACAGGGTTTTGCCTTATGCTTATTTTATTTTTTCCTCCTTCTCTATTATATTGTCTCTTTTCAGCATTTATTACTTGCTTCTTCAACTTGTATCTTTTCCAGAAAATTCTTTTAATCTTGCTGTTGCTATGCTGAGATTGTTTAGACACACTTCGTGCATAGATTCCCTGTTCTCTAAAAGTGCTTTCCTAGTTCCTCTCTTAGGAATACCTTTATTGATGTTAAGGGGACTCATACTTATAATATAATCGAACGCACAATAAAATCTGATTCTCTTCGAATTGTGATTACGAACGAACGCGAAGAATTAAAATTTTTGCTGTAGCTTTATTTTATACACCCCAAATTTCTGGCGCTGTGTGATCCTCATTTGGTAAACATGTTAGAGCTCATCTTTCAAACCTCACAGTAAAATTTAATAGTTTCTCATTCCATGTCTATTAATCACGTCTATTGAAAAGCGTGACACGATGGGGGTTTTGGTATCAGGGTTGTTAACTGTCTCGCATTCGTTACTGTAGGTTTAAAGGGCTATAGGTGCTGGTGTGTACAGGGCTATAGATGCTGGTGTGTATAGGGCTATAGATGCTGGTGTGTATAGGGCTATAGAGGTTGGGCAAAACAATCGCCCCTGTATAACGGGACAACTGGTGGCAGGCGAAACCGTCATCAAAAGATCACTAACCAACCCTTTTATCAACGTATACAATTTGCTGTGACTGGATCTTCACTTTCTTATCACGTATACAAGTACCGTGATCGCTACTGGATCTTCACTTTCTTATCACGTATACAAGTACCGTGATCGCTACGGTATCTTCACTTTCTTATTCACGTTTACAAGATGCCTTGATCGCTGCAGGATCACTGGCATATTCACGTGTACAATTATTTTAAGATACCGTTATCGCTTCGAGATCTTCATATAGAAATCGTTGATAGCTTTTTCTATTAACGCAGGCATAATTTCGAGGTCACTATGCAAAATTCTGGTCAGATGATCATTTGTTAGTCGTCTTTATGTAATCACTAATACGGGAAAAAGACTCCTGCATGTGATCCAAAGACTGCATCAATCACGCCCCGTTTTAGATTACTAACGCGCTCGGGATGCCAATCGAATTCAATCGAGTCACATATGGTGCGCATAAGTTCCGTTGGTGTTATGATTTACCTCCCATTACATTCCATGGTTCAAATGTCTTCAAATGGCCTTTTCATTTAATTGGATCCCTCAGCATTGGTGTTTATTAGCAGTCAATTGTGGTATCGTGATCATAAATCTCTGTATAAATTCTTTTTTAACATTGCCTAGCACCCTTTTTTTGCCCTCGTCCATGAAAGGTTAACTCGCGTTCATTCAATTCAAAAATTGTAGAAAATGAATTTGATCATAACTCAGCTGTGACTTACGAACATTAATGTGTGATTAATAGACCAACACCGTGCAAAAAAAAAAAAAAATCGAACGTTCAAATTTGTTCCTTCGTTCGCTTGAGCTTTCTTAATCCCAAAACACGAACACGATAAAATCTTCAGTGTTATCTTAATTCAACGTTAAAAGCTAAATTCAGATTTTCAATATCTGATCAGAATTTTTATTTGAAATCACCCTAGCGTAACACGTCATTGTTCAAGTAACTTTGTGTGAGAAGTGAGAACCAAGGAGTGGGATTTTCCTTGTAGTTATGTATTTTCTTAACACCTTCTTCGCTGCAGTATTTATTCTTATTTTACATGAATGGGGAGGTATTTAATCATGTTTTATTCACCCCTGTCATTTTTCAATTAATTTCGTGTGGGGAAAATTAAGAATCAAAAAGAGTGATTTATCATTTAGTTTTGCGATTTCAATACATTTGTTTTGTAATAACGCTTTTTATTTTTCTACACATGGGGCAATATTTACAAGGGATTGAGATAGTGCAACACCGGTCATGAGGTGTGCTCTGTATTCTGAGCTCAACTGTAGGAGAAGAATTTCATTCACTCAATTTCTAACATATAACAGCATTAAATACTTTCTGGTTATTTGGAGAGCGAAAATGGATCTCAATTCAAAAGCATATATTTGCTCGTGATTTATAGTGTTCAGAAATCTACTTCACAGAATTTAGGGTATTAAGACAATGAAGATACTCTAGCGTGAGCTGGAAACTTCACTTGAAATGTGTAATTTTCTTATATTTTCGGTAAATTTTCATTTTACGATTTTAGAAAAAAATGTCATTAATTTTTCTCATCAGTGAACTTTGAGATCTCGAAAGTCTTCCTTAATAATTCTTTCTGTTTTAGATCGCACGTCCTTCAACTGTTAAATCTTCATGAAAAAAACCCTCTAAAAACCAGTCGATTTCGCGAAAAAAGTTAGACCCCGTCGAGGAACAGATGAAGTCATTCTGTATTTATTTTTATTACTGACTCGAGAAAGATTTACACAATTCGATTAATATATAACTGGGAAACTTTAGAGCTTCTTGTCCAATGAGGCAAGCTCTTCTGCGGGACGCTTGCCTATTGGCTGGCGAAAACGCGGGTTCGTCATTGGCTCAGATCTTGCGGTTGGTGGAAGCTTTCAGTCGGAGTCCCAATTGTGGTTTTTTGTTTCAGTTTCGAAGGGAGTGAGTGCCCGGTGAGTTCTGGGACACACAAAAGAGATATATTGGTCTTTGCGTGCGTCCTCGCCAAACAGGATTGTTACGCAAACTGATTCTCTTAATATGATCTGGTAATTGAGAATGTTAAAACTTGAGAATTCATTTTGATATAACGTAAAACTGTTCATCATTTTGTCTCATTTTTGAACGCAGGCTTAAAATTGTATACTTCATCGAATATTGTAAATATAATTATATCCTGCCTAATGTCGTGCATCTTGATCGAACCAGATTTTTTATTACCTGTTTTCAATAGAAAAGTGGATATCTGTAGCTCTTGAATTACGTGGTAAGTTATACGTGTTTTGTGAAAAAAAATATTTTTTTACTTATGTTTGGCTTTAATGAAAATAATCCTGTTAGTTTTGAACGGTTTTCACATTTAAATGCCATGTTCATTTGAATGTTCTTTTCGATTGAAACAAAATTTTCGGTTTAAACCATCTTTTCGATTTAAATGGTACTTAGATTTTGAATAATCTTTAGCAGTGTTAAATGTATGTAGTCTTTGAAGCATATTTACCATGACTATGTCCACAATTCAGGGCACACAACTGTTTGATCTGTGGCGGCAATTAGCGCTCGGAGAAGAAAATGTGAAGCCCTGAGCTGCGGGTTTGGTAGGGTTTATTTTAGTTGAAGCTAAATAGTTCTTCTCGTTTTGTTGCCGACCGTCTTCTTCGATTCGCTGCTGTCCTGTTTTTCAGAACCTGTTACTTTCATCTGGTTTCATTAGCTTTTTCTTAACTTGCTGTTTCTATGAATGATGGATCTTAAGTGGGAATACATTTTGTGCGCAGATTCCCCGTTCCCTTAACTCATTAAATGGTGCCTTTATCCTTCCTCTCTATGAATTATCTCTGTTGGGTAAGGGAGGCTTAAACTAACTCATAATAGAATATAATATCTAAAATCATCACTAAAGAATGTAACTTTGGGTTTTCTGAAGTTTCGAACCATAATGCTTGAAATTTTCATAACTGAAATGGATCATGACATCTACCAATGAGTAGATTTACGTTCTTGTATATATGCTTTTTCCTGAGTAAATTCACGATTTCATGCAGCAGATTTAGACGCGAAGTTTGAAAGAATTTGAAGACTGCAGTGCTCTGAGCGAGATTTTATCGAGAAGTGGAGAAGTGACGACGATATAAACTTTACGGCCAATATCTTTGGAATCTCGTTTTCTGATCGAGCCAAGTCGTTCGATGAGACTTCTTC
>JACJUY010001239.1:79320-103582 GCA_014220935.1 Platorchestia sp. MABIK
CAACAGTGCAGTTCTCATTTAAATTGTAGAAATTCAGCATCGGTGGTTGTTTTGATTTGAAACACATCTTATAACCGTGTTGTTCATCAATAACTTAGAGTGTATCCCGCCTTTCCTGCGTCTATTTAGTCGTCAAACGACATTCAACTGAAGAGTGACAAGGTTCTATTTTGTTTCTTTCCGATGTTGCTGACACGTCTGTCAAAACTATTAGGTATGACTCTCCGTATGAGTTTCATTCTGCTTGCCTGTTGCAGTTGTACCCACTGTCGAGCTGTCACGTCTCTGATCATTGCTAGATGAGCGGTAGTTCTTCACCTGCCGGTTTACTGATTTTATCAAGATATTTCAGTTGCCTTGGAAAAGTACTTACATTTTTTTAGAACTGCTCGTGGGTGTAGTAGATCAACCCTACATCGAAGATACGAGCAGGTATCTATTATTTTTTTGCCGTCGATTTGATTGTACAGCGCTCTAGTGGCATTTGTTAGTACAGGTCACGTTTTCCAAAAATTTAATTTTATTTAAGAGAAAATGAAATGCAAATTTTAATTTTCGTTTACTATTTCTCAGAATTACCTTCTTTTTATCGTATTCATGAAGCATTTTGCTGTAGTATTCGTGAAATTTTGTCATGGGTAACATTAAATTTTGTCTAATATTTAAATCATCTTCGCCGTACGATCGCTTCTCCCAGAGCCCTTAGTTTGTGCCAGCAATGAATTAGGTTTTTCCCTGATATAATTAAGAAGTATGCTGTGTACGGTACTGAAACGGATGCAAAATCTTTGAAAATCATTCGGTTAGTGTTTAGTTTGAATTATTATATCTAGAGGTATTTTTTGTGGTTAGGGAGGCTTAAACTATAACTAATATAATATAACCATGACCAGAGATTAATTTAAAGTAGTCCAGCGGCAAGCTGTTCCTACCTCAAGAACATGAATTTGACCCTTCGTATATTTTCACCCGTACTTAAAACAAGGGAATTTTCCCCTTCTATTCTTTCGACCATCACAATTATCTCTGTTTTCTTATTCTACTGTATATTCAAGTTGTATTGATTAATAAAAATTAACGATTAAATATTTCCTATAATAGAATTGTGAGCATTTTGAAAACTAGTTATTTTTTATCGGCGGTGGAATAATTATAATCATAAAATGAACCTAAAAATGTAGAATAATTTTTTTTTCAGTTTCAAATCGACAACCATTTCCTCATAACTCGCAGTATGTCAACATCAAATTTACATCTGTTTTCTACACAACAAATTACTGATCGTATCGAGAAACGTTCACGCATAAGCTAGGATACCACAGTGAAAACATTGTAGCAAAATTTAATAAGCAAATGTTAATTGCGAGTTTGCAATGATTCAAAGTTAGTGTCATTCAAGTATATCAAAATCAGTTCTCAAATTGTTACCATTGGAGTAATGATACAGCTTTTTAAAATTACGCTACATTTGAAAATAACCATTATATTCCAGTAATTCTTCAGTGAGCTTTTTACTACTCTAAAATTGTTGGATGCTTTCATTTGAGTTTTAAATAATTTCCTAAGTTCCAATTAAGATGTAATCACGCTTCTCAAAATCAACTAAATTATGGTAAATTGAGTTTGGTGGACCACATACTTGCCTAAGTTATGACTATGAAACGAAGGGTTACATAATTCTGTGCAAAAGAACAATTTTACACAATGAGGTTGTCAGCACTGGCAATAATTTATTTCCGGGAGAAATGGACAATTTTTTCTGCAATTCCATCGGCACGCATCTACTTAAAAATACACTCAAAATATCAGCACTGCCATCCTTGGAGAATTAGTGCTGAGGCAAAGTAATTAGTTCTTTCCTCACAGAACCGGGATGTAGGAACTAATGTCTACTCTACAAAACAGGACATCCTTGGTAATTAATGCTCTACTCGGAAACTGGAACATAGTTATTATTATTTAATATGCTAGACAGGAACAGAGTTATTGATCTTTTACTTGCAAGACTGGGACAGAGTTATTGATGCTTTACTTGCTAAACTGGGACAGAGTTATAAATGGTTCACTTGTGAAACTGAATCATACTTATTAATCCTTTACTTGTGAAAATGAGTCATAGTTATTAATGCTTTACTCTCAAAACTGGGACAGAGTTATTGACGCTTGGAAAAAACGGGCCGGGGACATCGTAATTTATTATTCCTTTGCAGAAAAAGAACTAAGTCTCGGACTGGAACTGGGATCTTAACTGGAACAGGACTGGAACTAACGCTAGGACTAGCATTGGGATTTGGACTGGAACTAGTACTTCGACTAGCATTAGGACTTGGACTGGAACTAACATTTGGATTTGGATTTGGACTGGAGCTAGTACTTGGACTATCATCGGAACTTGGACTGGAATTAGGTCTGAAATACGGACTGGGACTAGCCTTGAGACTTATGAGACTTGGACCGGAGGTACCATTGGGACATGGACTGGAACTAGGAATAAGACTGGAATAAAGCCATGCTTCCCCCGCAGATGAGGATGCGCCCGAAAAGTTTCAGATTGGCTGCCATTGTCCCGCTCTAAAGTGTAATTGGCGAGCTCTGGTCCCCGCTCTAGAGAGTAACGACACTTTTTATTATGGCTCTTTGATATTATTGGCGAAGCCCTCATCATCATTATTGGCGAACGTATTGTCCTCAGCATTTGTCAAAACTGCGAAAATAACAGCACCGCTTTTTGATTGCACACAGAAATTTCGATCTATCAATTCTGAATTTTATCTATTCGTATATTGTTGGTGCATCAACGCCATCGCGTGATAGTTGATGGTATTTCTATTGTAGTATAGAAGTTACGGAGAGAAATTTTTGAATTTGTTCCGCGGAAATGGCTGACAATGTGACGCAATTACAAGTAAAATTTAAGAAAAAATAGTTAAAATGTAAATGCACATGGTTCACAGTACCGGAAGATTCACTAGTATTACTAACATTTCGAGAGGTTTCCCAGTTTTTTAGCTTTAAAAAAAAGACTTTCCTACTAACGCAAAACTTGATGCTTCCTTCAACTTGCTGGCTGTCGTGGAAAAATACATAATTCATTAATAGAACTCACCATTATGTGGTCTGTCGTAAATTCAAAGTATGTCTTCGGGAATGCGGTTATTCTTGTACAAACTTCTGGAAATTCTTCTACAATAAGTTGTAAATTGGTGACTTGGGTTGTTTATTTATGTAAATTCGAAGTATGGTTGGCATTTACATCACTCATCCTGAGGACCTTCGATATTTTGTCCGTGTGTAGAATAGGAATGTGGCTGTAGAATGGGAATGTGACATGCAGAATGGAAATGGGTGGATAGGGGACAAGCAGGAAGGGAACGGGTATTGAATGTTAGAAAATGCGACCTTGTGTAGTGTGAAGATCTATTCACAACCCTAACATTATGCATATACGAGTTCACGGTTATTTTTTCATGATTCATATTTGACTCAGAAATATATATGAGAAATAGTAAGGTACTATAGGCAACCAAAATTAAGTACATGTGAGGAGTAGTCCATGTCAGATATAATTGAAAGAACTAATTTGCTGCGAACTAATAGAATTTTTTAGTACGTCAGCTAAATTTCTCCTGCCCTCCTGTTCAGATGAATATTTTCCCTCTCTGATCACTGTATGGTGAACTCAGCAAGTGTCTAAACTCGCTTACAAAATGGGGACGTTCAAGTTTGGGTAGGACACTTGAGACCTATTATTGTGCTGGGAAAACTAGACAATGTACGCGCCAATATCGAATTTACCTACTTAGTCCTCCATTAAAGAAAATAACAATCAACCGAGGCAAAATGTAGTCATGTTTTTAAAAAACTATCCCCAACGTACACCCGTTTGCTTAACATTATTTGAGGCCGTGAATGTAGCTCTCTTTGACGTTTCTTATCGAGTTCATAGACGGAGGCTACATTAGGGAGTCGTCTTTTGTGATTAGGTCGTTTTTTATACTGGCTTTTATACGGCAGCCCCGACTGACTTGGTAGGTATTAGGCCCAGCAGTTTATCTCTCGCTCCACATTATGCCGTCCACCTTATCCTCAGTTGGGCTTATTTAAATGACATGTAAAAAACAGGCTTCTGCTCTTAGCTGCACGGCAGTTGACTGAGGGAGTTGGTGCCTGTAAAAAGAGGTGGATGAGGGAGTTGGTGCCCGTAAAAAGAGGTAGATGAGGGAGTTGGTGCCCACAAAAAGTGAAGTGGATGAGGGAGTTGGTGCCCGCAAAAAGAGCCGTGAATGACAGTATTGGACTATTTGGTCCTTGAATTACAGCGTATGATTGTGCGTGACGAGATCGAGGTAATCTATTCGAATGAAGTGATAAGCCAGTACATTTAATGTGAGGACTAAATAAATGATTACCCACATAATTCGAGAATCGTAATATTCTCAATAATGCTTCGTTATCATTCACTCAGGATTTTACCGCTGAAGCGCATAAAAGTTTGGTGAAAATGTTTTTTATCGAAATTTTGAAAATAAAAATTTAAAAAAATTAAACTATCTATTAATTGTATGAATAGAAGACTCTTGGACAGTTGGTTAATCTTTCTTAGGGGCATAAATTCACCTTTAGAATTCATTGCAGATTTTTAATCTATTAATTTTGCGGGTGTAAATGTACTTTAGTGCTCATTCAAGATATCCTTAACGCTCATATCGTTAACGCTCATTAAAGTGATATCTTTCAGCGCTCATTTCACAATTGTTAAAGATTTTGTAACTGTTATTTGGCATTTATTTTGCAATTGTTATTCAGCGTTCATTTTGCAAGTGTTATTCAGCGTTCATTTTGCAAGTGTTATTCAGCGTTCATTTAGCAAGTGTTATTCAGCGTTCATTTAGCAAGTGTTATTCAGCGTTCATTTTGCAAGTGTTATTCAGCGTTCATTTAGCAAGTGTTATTCAGCGTTCATTTTGCAATTGTAATTGAGCGTTCATTTAACTCATACTTTGTTCCCATCCAGCAAAAATAAGATAGGTATCCTACACATGTTATACAAGCTGCACTCAGCAGCCGTCATATGTACGCTGTGTTCAGCAGACATCATCTGGCGCTATAATGCTGCATTATGTGCCTCAGGGCGGGTAGTTAACATATCATTTGCCCCTAACTTAGCTGCGTTGAAACCAAGAATTTTGACCAGCAAATTTGCATAGCTACAATCCTAGAACTATGAATTTTGTCGTAAGTGACTCTAACAGAGGAAATATTACTGCATTAAATAAGACAACACGAGAAATTAGCACACTTTTTTGAGTTGGATGTTTTACTACAAATTTTCAGTCGCTTTTACGGTAGTTTTCCGACTTGTTAATGAACATAATTTAGGTTGCAGTTCTACATATATTTGGTTGACCCACACGAGGAAAAATAGAACTTCGATTTGATGAGTATCATCTTGATGTTAAAACATCCAAATATTTTAATTATCTCGTTTCAAAGCAACTTAGTGCTTGGTCTGATTGTAGTGGATATTATTTCACCTTAAAATTTGAAGTACTCGATGGCTCATTTAAATTTTCATTCGTTTCCGTAAGCTCTCTCACTCTCCAATTTTTAGCCAATGGCATGGTTACAAATTGTGGACGTGTTTAGCAGGAAATGTTACAGGGCAGACTTGCATCGATTCACCATATTTCTATGGGGGGTTGTGACTGTGTTTAGATCAAAGGCTTTAGATAAGACCGTTAATTTTGCGTATTTACAACGTACAACGAACAAGTCGGTATTCGCAGAGCATAATTCTCACTATCGGTAATCACTCCCTTGTTAACGATGAAACCGGTATTGTGAGGCAATATTTCTCAGTACAATCTACCGCTACCTTCGCCATGGTTCCAAGGCAACAATATTTCTCTTATGTTGTTCACTTAAATTCTTATAAATACGAGCATGCCTGAGCAAAATATTTGTCTTTTTCCAAAGCAGTAATTAAGTCTCAAAATTCAAGCTGAATAAAATCAATAGCTGTCATGAACGCAAAAGTGAGCTTTGAAAATTTCAGCTTGAATAAAAACTCACTAGTCCCCTGATGTAGAATTTGAAGTCGAAATTGCAAATCGACAGAATTATATTTGCGAGTTCGTAGGTAAAGGAGGTGTTTGTTCTTTTATGCCAGGGTCTCATTCAAGTACACCTTGCAAATCTTTCAATTATTTCATACCTCATCAAGGAATACAACTATTGTATCTATGGGAATTAGCATTCCCATGACGAAAATGTGAGGTCTTAATGTAACGGTTAGGTCGGCTGTCTTATTGTTGAAATAAAATGTTTTTGTTATGTTAGAGACCATCTTTTTTTCGGTTCACTGTTGCCCTGTTTGTGAGCACCTACTACTTTCTTCTTCAACTTTCATCTTGTTTCATGAGCTTTTTTCTAAGCTTACTGTTTCTATGCTTCTTGTGCATCATTTTTGCGTTTCTTCAAGTCCAGACTAAATGATGCATTCCTCTTCCCTCTCTTTGGAGCGCCTTTGTTGCGGTTAGAGAAGCTTAAACTAACATCTAATGCAATTATTTTATTCATTTTAGCGAAGAGGTACCTAATTTAATTTCGATAATAACTTGCAGTTTTCACAAGTGTATCCTAGGCTGTAGAGCTACAGTGTTACAGAAATGTACACTGTTGCATAAGGTGATTTTTGAATGGAGTTTGACCCGTGCTAGGGAAGCGCTAAAAATACTGTGGGTTCTCCTTGGTAGCAGCCACCTCTGCTGCCCACTGCTGCGTTACGGGAATGCTGGTAGTGAGAATCCATTTTAGTCCTTACTATGTAGTGTACACGGCTCGTCAAAAATGACGGGAATCGAAATTTTCTTTAAATGAATCCTCCAGATGTGGATGACAGACAAATATATCCATCCTAATAGTAACTGAGATTAAAATCTTCTTGTATTTGTGCACTGCATGGTGAAACTCGTATCACAGATTCGGTCTTTAAGCATCCTTTAAGAGTGTGTAAGAGAGACGGATCAGCCAATTTAATGTGTTCAATAAGATTCCCACTGTAATAACATCGGAGAAATTAAGCATAAAAATATACGAGTCTATTAATTTATGAATTTAACTAGCGTTTTATTATATAGTATTGATTGATTTTCATATCTAAAGCAACCTGTCCACAGTGCCCCTGTGTTGACCTAAAGATGATTATCGTTAAACAACAGCAACAAACTCAAAGCGTACGATAATTTACCTTAACACGTTAACCGCGAGGGGTTAAACTGAAGTTCAATATTTAACTCGAATTTAAAGGTAATCGAGTAAGCAATTTTAAAAACAGCAAGCATTAACTGCATCGTGCCTTCATTAAATTTGGATTAAGTATTTATGACGATTGAATTTGTCGCTACTGATGGGTCAGCAGCATTATGAAAATCCCCTCCGTGTCCACCGGCGGCTCACAGCGAGGTCAAAGTGTTAGTGAAGCTTCTTTTAATTTGTAAGTCATTGTGCTTTTAATTTTTCCCTAGAACTGGTTTCTCCCTTGAATGTCTCAGTTTTGGGTTTGTTATTTTAGGGTATTCCACCTCCTCGTTATGTTCAAGTTATTGGTGGATGTCTCCCTATAAGGAGGAGACAACTATTGTGTTAGTGGGAATAAGCACTCCTAGGGGGTAGATGTGAAGTCCGAGCACGTTGTGTTGGCCTTATTTTTGTTGAAGTAGAATAGGATCGATTTGGGTTTTGCTTCGAATCCTCTTTTTTCGATTTATTAGTGATGTTTTTTGTTAGCACTTAGTGATTTTTTCTCGAACTTTCATCTTGTAGCATATACTTCGTTCAATCTTGCTGTTGCTGTGAGCAGGGTGTCCGGACACATCTTGTGTGTAGATTCCTTTTAAGTGGTGCCTTTCTCCTTCTTCTCTTGAGAACACCTTTGTTGTGGTTAGGGAGGCTAAAATTAACATATGATGTAATCTACTGTACACAAATGTTTTTTATTGGAACCCACATGACAGAATTAAATCCATTATATGGTAACCAACAGCAATTTTTTGAAGCTTCATTTTGTACTAGAATATTTCAATTGTTTTTAATTGCGAACTTTTTATTTGACAGGGCATCAGGACAGCACACCTCGACGTTCTCGTAAAGCAGGTCAGTTTCTTGTCTTAATTTCAACACTTTCTCAATGAAGGAGCCACTCCAGTTTCAATTCAAAATTTTAGTTTTATGTAAATGCTGCTCAGTTGAAAACTATTTCCGACTCGTGAAAATAGGGGATTTAATTTTCCTGTTTTAGATAATAACTAAAATCCGAAATCGATGAAGAGTTGAAAATGCATTATGCGTGCAGAATTTCATGCAAGATTCTTGAATTTGAGTGTTTAAAAATAAATTTTATGATTTCCAGCTTGAGCTTCCTGTTTTTCATAAGGATTTCCGAAAGAATATTATTTTATATTTTGTAGTAAATTTATGTACGATTAGCTTGACAAAACACAAGTCACAATTTGAACAATGAGAAGTTCCACTGTTTTAAATGAAATTTCATTGGAAACATTTCTGCATCGTGTAGAAATTATTATTTCAGCTTTTCTAATTACGGCAAAAAAGTTACATATATATGGTAGCACATAAGTCTATTTCTCTATTTCTCAACATTCAACCAAAAAATGCATTGGTAAAAAAATGTCAGTTGGGGAGGTCGAATGGTAAATTTTATTCGCTTTTCGTGTTTTTCTCAACCAATGGGAACGCCGCATTGCCGGCGCGCAGCTAAAGGGGTCCCCCCATTGGTCAGACTGCAGGTTCTGAAACAAAGAAAGTGTGAAGTCTTGTCAATAGAATTGCACTGATCTTTTAAAGAAACGCTTCAATAATCTGCTCGAAAACATTGCAAATTCTTACATTGCCAAAAATTTGATTAAATGTCAAATTTAATTTTAGCTACTCAATTCATAAAAAATGCGATGAAACTGCAAATTTCGGGATCTTTTAGACAAGTTCAGATCACGAATGCTTTTTTTTTTAGTTTGTAGGATTATCGTAATAATTACTCTATTTCATTCAGAAAAATTCTTGACAAATGAGGAACATGTCTTCATGAGCAATTTCGTTTCCAAAGTATCGTACCATAACGTAGTTCAAATAGTCGATGTTGAACCACTCACTTCTTTCTCAGTTAAGATAAAAGTTTTTCGAAGATAGCGCCTGGGAGAAGGAAAATAGTTGTATGCAATAGAATGCGAAACCCCGAATCAAAATGAAAACAATTTGTCATTTAACTTTATTGAATATTTATTTGACCGATTCAGTTTATACGGCAAAACATACTGATGTCAAGGCACTTTTAATTTGTCCAGCATCACCTTTTTCTTTCATTTTGTATGGTAACTTCATTCATTCGGTAAACATCAACGATGAGAGGTGGAGGGCAGGATAATTTGCAAGTGTACTGAAATATAGAGCATCCATTTGATCTAACTCTATTGAGGCAAAGTGGTACGCATAAAATATTTCCAATAGACTGAGGAGCAATACCGACTCGCAATGTGGTAGAAGAAACTTTGAGTATGTGTAAAGAGGGGAAATATGAAGCATCCATCACGTCTAATTCTATCAAGGCCACGTGGTTCCTGAAAAAATTTCTAATGCGTGATGAAGATTAAAATACCCAGAATTGAAGCAGCAATCGGGAATATTTTTCCTTCATAGAAACTATGCGAATAAGTTAGGAACATTAAAATTAATAAAAAGTTCAACGATTAAATTCCAGAATGAGGTAACATTTTTTAGAAGTTGCTGAAATTAATGCCCCTGGAGAATGGATTGAAAATTATATCACTAGAGAGAAAAATTTGTTAATTAAGTTTTTACCCCACATCAGATCTTAAAGCATGTACTTTTTCATCGAATCATTCTCTTTAATCAGTGTTCTTCATTTCCTTGCCTTGAGAAGGTGCAGTTTTCAGATTGATTTTTTGGATGGTCAACTTGCACATATATTTTAAATTTTATATTAAAATATAAAAATAATTATCATCATGAATGAACTAATTTCTCTGTCAATATTTTATACCTTTCAATATAACGAAAATATTGATTAAATTATTCCGTAACTAATTTATTTCGCAATAATTTCATTACTTAACGTTCAATTTCGGAAGAAATTTGATACAGTTGTCAATAAACAGACAAGTTGTTGAGTTAACCCTACTTCCTGAGTAGCAAACGCAAAGTTCATCAAAATTGTGAACCGTGACTTAATGGGTGCAGATGAGGGAATTGTTCCGATCAGGAGCAATGTTAAACATGAAATTTAAAGCAGTAAGTTGTGGCATTGAGAGCTCATTTGAAAGGTTTCTTGCTAGATTTTCTTCATTAGGTTTTGGAGTGGTTTGCTCAAATTTCCAAACACGAAAAATGAGGAAAACTTAAATTGGTAAAAATTAGCGCATAAATGTAGGTATTTGGAGTAGATTGAAGGAAGATGGCATCATACACACAGGGGCAGTGTGGCAACATTAACCTGCGCAGTTTTGCAGCCTTTCTGCAGCCTGTGTTCCCTCCACGTGAATTAAGGGACTAAGAAACACCGGTACGTGAATGGTCTTGCATATTTCAGTGGGGGTATATTTCTACCAAACATTGAAAATGCATAAATGCTGCAGTATAAGCAACAGGTCACCATCATCCCGTTTTCTTCAAACTATAGCTACACTGTGACAGTTTCCGTTGCACGGTCGGCGGTGACGGTTGCTACCAAACCTGCCTCAGGTTTTCACTCACCTGCCCACCGAGCCTCGATCGTAAAACCCCCTCGATCTGCGTTGCTGGAAGTTAACGGGTGCAAATTTAATTGTTTCACTTCACAAGATTTTTTAAAGATAGTTCATCTCTGAATTAAATTGAGACTGGGAATAAAGGTAAGATTTTGAAGTGTGTTCAATAAAATATCCTAACGATGATTTTGCGAAATGCCACGTAAGTTTAAAATACAATTAGAGGATAAATGTTATTCGCAGAATTTCGGGTGAAAACTAGTGTTAAATTATTAACTCAAATTTAGAAAGAAGGTCGTTGAGAAATTGGTTCACAATCAGGGTACAAAATTGCCAGGATTAATTCAGATTTTTGTACGAGTTCCTCGTATGGGAGCAAATAACTTTGTACTTTAAGATTTGTGAAAGAAATATACGTATTATAATTGTAAAATGATTATGCATTTTTGCATGACTCTAAATTTTAGTACTTGGAAACTGGTGAGAAATATAAGTCATAAAATAACAGTCGCAGAAAAATAGAACCATTATGATGTACTTTATTGGACTTCAATTTAATTCCTAATAATCAATAATCAAAAAAATAATCAACAATCAATAATCAAAAAAGTTACAGCGAGAACATTAATTTATGCTATGTATTGAATCTAAGCGTGTCAAGTTCTAAACATTCTACAAATTTTGAAAGCTTTGAACCACGATAATGATGAGTATTCAGAGCATGGTATTTAGCTAGGCATTTTAACGCTGTATTTGTAATAATGAACGAAGTTCATTGCATTTGTTGTGAATTATTATTTTTACGAAGGAAGTTTTCAGAATTTTTAGAAATGCATTTTCGCTGTTTATTAATAATTTTTTTAAGGAATAGGTGATTCAGTTTGTTAATTTTCTGAATAAATTTGCTATATTCCCTGCTGGGTTTGTTTAATACAGGTGCGCAAAAATTGAAATTTATTTAGCAGAACGGTCAATTAATTGTGAATGCATTTCAACATTGCGAAGTGCATTCAATTTTATCATTGCCGAGTTTTTAATTCAGCAGTTGTGATTTTCAAATTTTATCACTGCGAAGAGTATTAAATTTAATTGTTGCACTGTATTGATTTCAATGGTTGCAATGATTATTCAATCACATAGTTGCAATGAGTTTTGAATTTTGTAGAAATGATTGAACTGAAAAACGATCCTTTGTTGAGTTAGCTTGTAAAGAAAAGAGAATGATAAGAAATGAAATTTCAATACATGGCGAATCAAATGAGGAAAATATTTAAAGCTTAGCTAACAATCTGAGGAGAAAGAAAGCTTAACGGTAGTCTGCTAAAATGAGTATTTTTGTGCACTCAAAATTGGGTTGTTACACGCTAATGAGTATTTAGAGGGGCATGGAAAAAGTCATTCTAACGCGACCGAATTTCAACTTTCGCAAAATATTTCCGGGGTAAGTGTGAGATTTTAATCTTCATTATATATGATATAAAGTTTCTATATTTTATGAAAATTTACTTTTATCACTGTATATCCCACCACTCAAACTATGATGCAAATTTTTAAAAATTGATACATGAAGAAAAATCCGAATTCAAGGCTTGTATTTTGTATGAAACATGGAGTTCATGCCATGCTTTGTTGTAGTTCTCTAATGAACGTTTAACTGAAGCTACGCCAAAACCACAGATAAAACGATTAGATGCTAATTCATCGCAATTCTGGGGTAGTCATGGTAAATTTGTGATGTAGTTAAGCAATTGAGAGCTTCCTCGGTATTTTTATCATCTAGTGATGTTGCAAAGTTGTCCACAATTTTCACCCGCTACATCACAGAGCAGACGGCATGCGAGTAGAATAGCAGTAAAGGACTCGTATCTGTGCTTTAATGTTGGTTTTCATCAACCACCTTCACCATCATTACTATTATTATTACATCACTGAGTTACCGAACGTAGGCGCAAGTTGGGGACAATCTCGGCCTGGCATAGTGGCGCGCTACCGCAGCACCGCCGTCGCTTCGCCCCGGCCATTTTACGCGCTGTTGCAGCGCTGGTGTTACAGCTCTCTTGCCAGTTTTTGGCCTCGTTAGTAATTGTCTGCGTAATCATGTACGTAGTTATGGTCTGCGTAATTATGTACGTAGTTATTGTCTGCGTAATTGTGTGCGTAATTGTTGTGGGTATTGTGTGCATGCGTATTGTGCGAAGTAAATGGGGGTATAATAACTGCGAGCGACTATCGAGCGCTTTTTTATTGTGAACGTTCTTGATCACTGCTTGTATAGTGAAGGTATTGTCTCTGAATTGTGTTCGTACAATTTCTGTGAGCATCATTACTGTGTGCGTATGAATCATGCGTAGAATGTTGCTCTGGAAACTACTTCGTGCGTACTGTCCGGCGTGCAAATTCATACAGAAATTATTGCACACAGTATTTAATGACAAATTATTGAAGTTTGGTGAAGAGTAGAAACGAGTTCCTGTTTCATTATTGTTCTGAATCATCATGATATGAAGGAACTTGCTGGATTTTAGCTTATCTAGTAGGTAGTTTCATTCACTCGTAATAGAGAACCAGTATAGAAACCTGAACGAAAATGAGATATTCATTTAGGTGCAAAACAAACATTTCTCGCAATAGTTTGCAGCGTTTTTTTTAAAACACTTTTGTTATTATTAGAGAACAAATTTGGCAGAAAGATTGCTTAACTTACGCGGAAGAAGCAGGATATTTTTTCTAAGCTAGAGAGTTATATGCGAGGTAAATCAAATAACTTGTACTGCATACGAGCAAAATGTTCATTTCAATGAATTTAAATTTGTTGCTGCATTTTAAAGTATTTCTAATTGCGTTTTCTGGCCCTTCAGAGAAATATGAGTCTTATAGTTTGCGTCTTCTACTTTTCCAGATCATTCATCCTTTTAATTTTGTTAACTTTGCTAGATATGAGCCTTCTTATTTTACATTCTAATTTCCCATCAGATCAGATCAAAACTCTATTTCTGGAAGACCATTATAACTTTAAAAAGCCTGAAGTTTTTCAAATTTTCAATGTAAAAATTGTCGAACAAAAGTTTCAGGGTGTTACCATTCCAATGTTTTCAGTTATTTAATTTCGTTATAAAAACAGTTTGTGATAAAAATTGAACACTAGTTATAATAAAAGGAATGAATTAATTAATTTTGCTGTGCTAGGCTTGTTGATTTTTCAAGGCATCACCGAATTTCTTTTTCACGGTAAGAGCTCATTAATTTCGCAAGGCAAGAGCGCATACAAATATTATGCATGGTAAGATAGTATACAATAATTTTGTAAGGGAAGAGCATTTACAAATGTTTTCCAAGGCAACATCGAATACAAATATTTTCCAAGACAACGAATACAAATATTTTCCAAGGCAAAAACGAATAAAAATATTTTCCAAGATAACGAATGAAATTATTTTCCAAGGCAACAACGAATAAAATTATTTTACAAGGCAACAACGAATAAAAATATTTTCCAAGGCAAGAGCGTATACACATATTTTTCAAGGCAAAGGCGTATGCATATATTTTGCAAGGCAAGAGGGTATCAATTTTGTGCAGCAAGAGTGTAGTAATTTTGCAAGGCATTTGCATATATCATACATTGTGAAAGAGGTTTTTGTCATTAACTTGAAGTCGCGTGAGCGCTGCAACACTCAGCCTGTCATCTCTATTGCAGGCGACGATGAAGGGTCCATCAGTCATATCAATTGCTCTGCTACGACTGCGTCACTCTTAACGAAAGTTATCTATTTACTGCTGATAAATGATCACAAATGAATAGTTGTCAGTGTTTACAGGTGCTAATATATTAACTGGCCCCTGTGTGTATGTTCATTTCTACACACGTATGTCTTGATGCCTTGTGGATTTTTTTTAAGACATGTCGATAGATAGGACTTTTATTCTTCAGTAAAATTGACGTAAAATTTTCGATTTTTTCAAGAGCAAACAAATGCTTGGACGGAATTATCGTTTGATAAGTGAACAAAATCGTTAACTGTGTCGCTATCTTAGCGACAATTTTTTTAATTTACGTCAGAAATTTTGTTTGTCACTCTGCACAAACAGGTCTCGTGTTCGAAATTTACAATTACACGTGATCGAACATTTTAAAACAATAATAGAAAATTAACTTTTTATTTTAGAAGTTATTCTTGATATTGAGTGAAGGCAATCGAAAAATAGGTTACCTTTAGCACTGACGTGAGGAGGAAACCGTGAATATCCAAAATTTTAGCTTCTTGACGGCACTCATGTTCCGTGGTCTCTCTACCAGTCTGCTTCTGTGCGTGTCCTGGTTTTGGCCTGCCTGGAAACAAAAACATACTATGAGAATGTCACCGGTTGTCGTATCCACCTGGGAAAACCGGGAGGGAGATGGGAGTTCCCGAGCTGAAGGTTAAGTAAGCCTTCACTATGTTGAACTTGAATTTTGTATTTCGTTTGGATAATTTTTTTCGGTTCACAGCTTATCTTTTTTCCATTACGTATTACTCAATGCTGCAACTTTTTCAAGTTTCAGAAATGTCTTTAAATCTTAATTATTTCTTACTGTTCCTATGCGCAGGGTGTAGGAACTTACCTCAGGCATAAATCTCCCGTTCCATTAGCCCTATACAAAGGGGGGCGTTACTTGTGGTTAATTAGGGAGGCTAAATGCCAACTTAGAATGTAATCTAACTCAACTTAATTTTGGTAAACTTGCATAACTACATAATTTATTCACAAGCTGCCTTACAAGATGCTTATCGAAATGAAAGTACACGCAAAAGAAAATATGGTATCACTGAATATAAGCAAAGGTCATTTCTCGAGTTGAAATAGAACTGAAAAGCCCTTGAGGGACCTGCAAGCAAAGTGACCAATAAGCATCTGCAGGGCTGTGTAAAAAATGATCATCACACAAAAATCACCCCTACAGCTTTCTGTAATATTTATAATTACTTTGAAACGGCGATTAATTTTTTACCTGAACCCTTCGATGATTTTCTAGTTTCCTTAACAAATATGAATACTCGATTAATTCTGCCCATAAAAGCTCCTAATTTTCAGTTTTTCATAAAATGCTTCACGAATTGAATTTTACCTTCACGACACGTGGAGCATAGAAGAAATCCTGACTAAGTTCGGAGCGCAGCGCCGTGCGCGGCTTCGGCGGTGCAGCCGGACGGCGGCCGACCGACGCTTTGCGCCGCTCCCCTGAAAATCAAATTCAATGAATTTTTGCTCAAGTTTTGGCAGATTGTTGGTAGTGAATGTTGGAGAGAGTGCAGGAAACACGCCAAAAACTATTAATAGATTTGCGTATTTACTGTTCAATTGCAGAATTGATTGAAATGTTAAATTCACTTTTTTGTTTATCGGAGTGGAAGACTAAACCTTTCGATTTTCCATAATTCAAAAGTATAATTTAGAAAATCCTGTGTTATAGTACACGGGCTCAACAAACCAGAACCATCAGTCCTTTCGCCTAAGTGGCATTTTATTTATTTGAAGTTATATTAAAACATTTCATTCTCGTCATGCCCAAAGCTTCAAAGTTAATATCTAAAATGTTGTCTCGAGTGCGGTTTCATGCTTCTGACCGTGAGCTTGAGGCGAATTAAAGTCATATCAGGCGGGAATATTCGTTCAAATTTTATTTCAATATCGATTGTGGTGTGAGAAGGCATTCCTTCCTAGAATATTTGATGAATGTTAGAGCATGAGCTCAACGATTAATAAGTAATTGTTAAATCATGCCTGTCGCTTTACAATAAGGGTAATAGAAATCTTAAAAAAAACATATATTTGGTTGGGATTGTCCACGGGGGAACTTGTAAGAGATTTATGCATGGAGGGATTAATTTATTTTGATCAAAAACATTGACACACATAGCCTAAAACAGTTCTCGATGAAAAAGTATAGAACTTTATTTATGATGGTGAGGTGTCTCTTACGTATTTAAATAATCATTAGTAATACCAAGAATTATAATAAACCTAGGGAAACTGTATAAAAAGACATGGATATAACATGCAAACAATAAAAAGTCTCAAATAATTTAGCGGCAGGAAATAATATGAATAGAAGTTGTTATCATAATAGCTTATAGGCAAACGTTGATTTGCCTATAAACATAAATTTTAGCGCTGCTTTCGTTTTATGTTTCCTGTGGAATGAATTCATTTGAAAAACTGTTCTTATGTGTTTACCGAAATTTTTACTTATATTTTATGGACATTCAGACAGCGTATATTTTATAGTTACCGTTTGATGTGCTAGAAAAATATTATTCAGTATCATTTTGAATTCTACTTTAAATTTTGGTGAGGATTATAAAGTAATAAAACAAGGAAAACACTTTTCCATTACGTGGGTCAAAAGATATTAACGTTCTTAGACATACTCTTCTTATATTCAAATTTACACGTAAAATTATGGTACAAACTGATTTTTTTGCCCACGTTTGCCGCAAAAGAACAAGGTGAAGTAGCCCAATTGATTTTATTTGTGTTGTGCTAATTTCAAATTTCAGACCGCATTCCTAGTTTGTGACATAGAATATGTAACGTAAATGAATATCAAGTTTATAAGTTAAGATCAAAAAGCTGCCATCATTTTCTTGTGTAAATATTCATTTCGAACAATAAAAGCATTAAATACTGTATGCAGTATTACCATGTTGAGGTTACTATGATTTCAATTCTCCCGGACGATCGACGGTTATTTTTTTAATTTCTAGTTTGGAAGCGCTAATGTAAGGTTATTGTAAAACTTGGTTATATTTTAAGCTCTACTTGATTTTTAGACACTCATTCGCTCGATTATTGGGCTCGAATGCATGATTGTGGTCGGCGAACCTTTAAAATATTGTTCAATATATGTTACAGAGTAGGATTGCCAAAATAAATTGCACCACTATTTTCAAAACAATAAATGTCATTTTAAGGGGAAAATTAAATCAAAGAAAAATCTGCTGCGAATAAGACGTCGAAATAAAAAATTAGTAAAGACTTCTGGTCATAAACTCCTAATAAATGAATTTGAATAAGAGTTTTTCACAAAGAAAAAAGTGCAAAATTTTAAACTGCGTAAGAATTCAATGCTGAATGAAAGTTAATGGTTCAGGTCAAGCCATTCAATGTGAGTTGAAGTCAATATTCAGGGAAATGTACTTCGGCTGTTAGCGCGTATTAATCTGTTACGGCTTTCGGTAGTCACCTAACATGTTTAGATGAAGTTTTGGGATGCTCCCAACCAATTACGTCATTAGAAGGCTTTATTGTTCATGTTCTGCTTTAAATTTCCTTTACACGCAAGTTAAATAACATTTTTTGCACTTTACATGTGCGCTTAAGGATATTTTCTGTATTTTACGCGCAAGCTGAATGATGTTTTTTGATGCATAGGAACTATTATGCTTCTCACACGCACGGAGGTAACTTCTTGAACAATTTTATGGAAGTTTCTCTGGCATCATTTCAATTCAACAATTATCGAACGACCTTTAAAACTTGGTTGCCATGTAAGCTACACAACTCACTTTCACCATGTTTGACGTAAACATTTCCTCATCGGGTCACCTGAAATGTTCTAAAATTGACTTCAGGAGTTGGAAGGCCTGAGTATGCTTAACAAACTCACTAAGATTTCGTTTAAAAAAAACTGCACCACTTGCCAAACGTACGATGTATTCGCTGCCTGCCAGAGAGCTTGGGCAGGTGCGAGAAAACAGCGTCGGCGGTCATAAAGAGACCAGCCCTCACGTATTTGATTTTTCATTTCCGTATGTGCCAAGTTTCAGATGTTTACTTTTGATCATCTACTTCTCTTTAATTTGTTTTCATCCTTACGTGTTATTTCGCGGGTGTTACTCCTCTCAATTTTCGATAAAATGAGTGGTTATTTGGGTTTCGAGGAATTTAGATTCATAATATTTGACAAATAAAATATTCGAAAAAATCCCCAAAACGCACGTCATGTTCAAAACTCAATGGTTATGCTTACCCTGAAATAAATTTTCATTCCAATTTTTTTGAGCGAAACGTTTTTGAGCGTATTGAATATGACGCGCAATGCAGAAACATTTCCTTTCTATTACAGTGCACAACTGTGAACTAAAGGAATACGGATCTTGAACTGACGATCATCCCAAAATGTTCTCATAGCTCCTAAACTTGAGCTCCGATATTTACGAAGAAGATTCCATACCATGGAATTGAAGCACCTAACACATTATATTCTCAATTTATCGCTTTGACTGCGACGTGAGCAACCGGTGGACACTGAGGGACTTTTAAGAATGCTGCTGACTGACCAGTAGTCAAAAACTCAATTTTCATAAATACTTGATTAAAACTAAATGAAGGCACGATCCAGTTAATGTTTACAATTTTAAACATTGCTTTATACAGTCGACTTAAAATTTGAATAGAATATCAAACTTCAATTTTATTTCAATTTTTAATATCCTCTAGACTTCAATGAAAGTCTAGAGGATATTTCAAGCTGGGAATAACTTCTTTCAGTTATTATTCTTAATATCAGAAGAAGAATTTAAAAAAAAAATCCACCTGTGAAATGTCCGTGAAAACTCATTAAGTAATAAAAATTTAAAAACGGAAATAAGCCTCGCAATGCTACAGATGAATCATGTTTGTCTAGCGTAAAAAAGGTTTCCCTGTCTGCGGTTAATTCGCCAAATTACATCTAATGCTGCCCATGAGAAGCCATCCTTGGGTGATCTCAATAATTACAGCTCTCTTTCTGACAGGAAAACTCCTTCTAATGAATATATTCTGCTGGCAAAGATGACTAAAGTTCTTCGTACCGGAACTGGACTAAATTTCAAGTTTCCTGTCGGGTTCCTGGTTTGAAAAAACAAACTGTCTTTCGCTATATTCAACTTTAATTACCCCTTCATTTTTTACCTGGAAAAATTTGGGATGGAAAGCAAATATTAGGGTGATCGCAACAATCGAAAATTTACTCCTCAGCAATATATAGTTTAGAAATTTACAGCAATTAAGATTACCTACACTGGTACGAATTCTCAATTATTATCGATTTGATTTGTTTGCATCGAAAATCAGCTGATTTTAAATTCCATTTTCTTCAACACTCTATAGATGCCAATTATGTGCGACGTACTTAAAAGTGCGGCTGAAAATTGAAAAATTTGATCTAAATAAATGTCAAATGACCGAGCACCAGTCACTAACTTTAACTCTGAAATGAAATTCATTTTCAGTCATGTTACATATTCCAGAATCGCTCTACAATTTACAGTTGCATATTCCAGAATCGCTCTACAGTTTACAGTTGCATATTCCAGACTTAGTTTTCCCACAGTGTTAATATCGTCCCAATAATACAGACGTTGATTTTAATACCTCATTCACGGCATTTTCGAAAAAATGATCTCGCATGAAATGTCGATACACTTCACAGGCCAAGAATCTCTCAAAGACTGAATCTTAGTCTGTACTGCTCATGCCAATCATGAAGAGCAAGTAGGTCACAAAGAGTGGGACACGAATATTAATACGCAAATTTTACCTCAGAACCGAGTTTTCTGCGTGCAGAGTCCTGTTATGCTAATTGCCTCTCAATGGCCTAATTTTAGGTGGTGGCAACTCACCCTACAAAGAGCTGGCTGTAAAATGCTTTTTTAGATTATTTTTGAATGATAATAGCCGTACGAAGACTAACGTCATTGAAGTTAAAATACCTCAGTGACGTGAAAAGTCATAATAAATGGGTCATGTGCAATTGCTTAATTACAGATTGGTTGTTTAAACTTTGGTTAAATTTGCTCATCATGAAACTAATATAAAAACGCCCCAACCAACATTTGCACCAGAATGTGGAAAAAATTCCTAAATCGAAATTTTGAATTAAGAAAGGTTCAAAGAGTGAAAACAAACATGCGGCACATGTTTTGCCTAAAAGATCACTCTGACTAATTTTCAAATAAACGTAAAATGAAATTCAAAAGGAAGTTTGCGAATTTTAGTATGACTACATTCATAATCTTGCGCAGCTTTAATCTTCAGTGTTGATCAGTGTGTGTGGATAATTTTCCAAGTCGCTTTGGCCTGAACAACGAGCTGGATGAACAAATTGTAAAAATTCGCATTCCAGGGCAGGCATAATTTATGGTAGTAGGTCGCGCTCGGCCTGCGGTTTCTGAACGAGTATGGCAAGACAGAAACCGACTGACATGTTATTGCCGTCTCGATGGACAAGTTAGTCTGCTATTTGTACTGTTACTAAGAACACCTAGGAGTGCTGTGGGGAAACATCTTGTTTTAGATCCTAATTGACTTGTGAAGAAATGTCCGTAATGGATGAATTATTTTACGAGAATTGACGTGCCTGTCATGTTACGGTGACACCTGGAATAACTTATTTGAACCTCAATTTCCAATTGAAAAGGAAAAAGCGTTGTGAAATAGAAATTTCAAAGAACTTCGATAAATTTTGTTGTAAGAAAAGAAAACCAGCTCATTCGTTATGGATTATTTCACAGCATACGTAAGTTGATACTTGTCATAATATCACTTGAATTGCTGGCAATGAGCTGCATTTTATTGCTTGCTATTTAGTTAAACATTGAAGGAACTTCAAAAATGTGGAAGTGTTGAAGGGTGGGCACATTCAATGAATATTAAGGAATAGTTTGAGCGCAAGCCTTACAAAATGTTTAAAATCTGTGGTGTTACGCAAGGATTCGTGTGCACTTGATTCGTTGGAGAATTTAATTTAAATTTTTTCTTCTTAAACAAGAGTTTCAAGTTCGGTGTCCTTTGGGGAATGTTGCGTTTGCGTGCGTATTGGATGTCTTAAAAACACCCGATCACGCACGGATTGACACCTTTTTATTCGAACATTTATTACCTTTGTTATGGCTTTGGCGGAACAGAATTTAGCGTCCAAGATATTCCCCTTTCATGAATTTGATCCCCGAAGTTGTGTCGAACCGACAATTTGGGGCCGACAGCTCTTCAGTGTAACTGAATCTGGTCTCACGCACACGACAGACGCATACGACAAACGAATCGAGCTCAATTCTGGCGGGGCTCCCAATCTTTGAAGTTTCCAGCGAGTTTGATTGGTTCTCCAGAAGTTTGGACTTCAGGAGGAAGGCAATTTCTGGATGGATGAACCCGAAAATGAAGGGACGCTTGCCAAGCCAAAAACTCTCTCTTTTACGACTCGTTAAACTCGCATCAATTATATTTTCAGCAAGTTTCTCGACCAAAAACTTGAGGACAAATATATATTCCTACATCGAATTCTCGTATGCCATAGCTAAAGTTAGCCTTTGTTTAGCTAGCAATTCAAGTTGTGATATCTGGCAGCACTTCCATTGTTCTCTCACATTTTGAGAGAATTTGGACTTGATACGATACCTCTGTGGTGTGTACTGATGGAGTGGTATAATATAATTACTTTTAAGGGCCTTGGTGGGGATATGCGAGTCAACACACTTCGAAGGCTTTTGTAATCTAGAATGTAGACTTGTATATTGCGGAGCGTCTCACAAAGGCTTCTCTTAAACCACAGAAGAATTTGAACTTAGAATTTTAGAATCCTTGTTTATTTTTACCCATAGACCTCAGTTAAATTAAGCAAGCGCTAGATGCCAGCACGCTGGAGTCGCCATGAAAGGTCTGTTCATGCAAGTGGAGAGCTATGCTGCTTATCGGACAGAGACTTTGGTGTATAACGTCAAGATACCCTTCTAGTTTACGCTCTGAAAAACTCTCAAGACTAGGGATACTCTTCTCGTTCTACGCTTGACAAAAAGACGCTCAGTGATTGCAATCTTGAATGCTTCCTACACCAAGACACCTCCCTATTTTTTGTTCGAATATTTCGTCTGAGACTTGTAATCAGAGAACTCTAAAGACAGAAGGTTATCTTTCAGCTGTCAGGAATAGACAGCGTACATACGGCAGACAAATGCTAGCTGATGTCAAGCAAACCGCGTTAGTGCCTATTGATTTAAATCGTATTTTGGGCATAGCAGTTCAATGCGGTTTGAAATTTAATGTTTGAGCTTCGCGTAAAGTTTTCAATGAGATTAGAGCTTAAAAAATTTCATCAATCTCTGAATGTTTTCCATTCGGGTGCCAGTTGCAAAGTCTATTCCAAGCATGTAAATTTCCTCAATTGGCTTGGGTTTTGATATTGCTACTCAGGCAAGTGGAAGTTTTACTAGAAAGTGAGTTTCAGTTCACTATTTTAACATTTGTGCACGCCATGAAAGCCTCACTTGGATTTCAATCATAAAATTTCCTTAAGCCATTCTTGATACTCAATGCACATTTAAAACGATGCATCCTTTGGAAAAAATTCTGATGAAGCACGATCAAAATCATAGAAAAGTCGATGGAAAATACAGAGTTTACCCCCACTGTTTACTCACAAATTAGTGCTGGCATGTACATCGGGTGCACCAGCTCTTGCTCACAACCAAGTCGTGCGGAGTTTGTGCGCAGTGCTTGTTAAAGGAAACCAAGAGTTTATAATTAAACTTCGCTTCTTCGTTAGACTCACAAAATGGAGTCCCGTGGTCTGACACGCGACTCCGTTTCTCAAATTCCGAATCACTTCGAATAGATCATCCAATTTCACTTGTAGAATAATTGAAACGTAATTTTTGTCGTCTGTGAGATTTTGACACCAAGAAGTTTCGAATGTGAGGAGTGAGCCGAGAGCTTTTTTTGGTTGCAAAACATACGTTTTTTTTTCAGACGAATCCTTTTTTTACGCGGCTCGTCATAAACAGAATTTTTTAAAGCAATGGACATTAACTTGTTCAATCAGATCTTTCAAATTAGGAGAACATTGTCTAATTATTAAGTTATTTGTTTACGGATAAGAAACTTTAACTGCTGTTCCGACATTGCTGTTCCGACATGGCTGTTTATAAACCAATACTGATAATCTATGCCGATAAATAATTGGCTAACGTGTGGAGTTTGTGCTAAGTAATTGTGTCTTCACGAAGAAATAATTGCTAATAAATTTAAAATAGTTGAGTCATTTTCTAGGCTCTGCTTTAAAACAAAGGTCATTGTAAATTTAACCGTCGTGAAAGTGCGGCAAGAAATTTGATTTTGTTAGATGTAACTACTAGGAATGATCCACATCACAAATCCCATACTAAAAAGTTTTATAAACTTTATTAAAATTACATTAACTTGTAACTTGATTTCATAATATTTTTTGTTCTTGGAAATTTTGATCGGTAGGTGCTCACTGAACTGAATGTATTTAAACTTCTTGAACTGAATGTATTTGAACTTCTTCAACTGAATGTATTTAAACTTCTTCAACTGAATGTATTTGAACTTCTTGAACTGAATGTATTTAAACTTCTTGAACTGAATGTATTTAAACTTCTTGAACTGAATGTATTTAAACTTCTTGAACTGAATGTATTTAAACTTCTTGAACTGAATGTATT
>JACJUY010001239.1:103928-155305 GCA_014220935.1 Platorchestia sp. MABIK
CTATAAAATATTTGGCTCAGTTCTATAAATATCCAGCCCAGAATTTTAGTTTTTGGCAATTATTATTTTGAGAAATTTCGGCAATTTCTCAATAACGGTAATTTCACCATTTTCGAACACCATAGAATAGTATAATTGAGAGCTCCTCGGAAAATACTCTTTTCATTTTCTCTGGGTTCCTTTAATTTGAATTTCTTTAACCACAAATTCGTTTAACCACGTTACGATCGTGAGAGATTGTTTCGCACAAGGTAAGGTAAAAAAAATTCAAGTGCACAATGTCAAAGTTCTGCTCGTTAGATCATATCGTTTACATAATTACTATTGGTGAAGAACTTTCGCGTTTATTTAAATTTTGATATCCGAAAATGAAACGATCCCATTTCAACGAGTGATCTTGCGCGTGCGCGTAAAAGCAAATTTCATTCATCAAACTGATAATTGCTAGCATAATCTTGCTTAGGTCGACCAACATAGGTGAGCACAAACATCAGAGCGGATGCTTGACGCGTGAGCGAAGTGACATTGCGTTCTTCAAACGACGTGAAAAGTTTTCTTATTTAGCGCCACATTGTTGCACTGCACCGCAGCTGGTGTCGCTGGTGCAGCTGGTGTTGCCATCCAGGGTTCAAGTGGCGAGATGGCAGCTCCAGCTCCCCTCACGACGGCTTAATCCCGGCTGCCATAAAGTGACGCCGCCGGCAGACGCATTGTGGCGGCCGAGTGATGCCTCTATCTAGGCCGCCGCAATTAATTGACGCGCTTCCAGTCGCCGCCGAGATCATCTTCGTGACAATCTTTGAAAAGAGTGGAAGTATATGGATGGAAATATGTGTATCTTTCCAAAACTAATAATTCTGAAAAATATAAGTTCTGTGTTTTTAATCAGATTCTTGAAAGTGGGTCTAGACTTCAGCCACTTGCAAAATAAACTAAGCAAACACTTGTGTATTTTGATTCTTGTTCAATAATTAAAGGTCTTTTGTCTACATGCTGCAACAATAGCAGGCCGCTGAGAAATATGGCTCTTTTTCAATTTCTTCATCGGATAATTGCACTAAGAACAGGTGTTCGATTAACCCCGATTTTCTGGACGTTCGTCTTAAAAACGATATAAATATTTATCTATAAAAAAGCAAGCTGCACTAAAATTGAACGCGAAGGAAGAAAACTTTTTGTGAAACTGTCATAACGGCCACAGCAACCACAGTTCTATAATCTATCAATTTGTTAACTAAGGGTAGGCTTGTATAATCAAAAGGTACAGTTTATTTAAAAAGTCAATCGTACATAAGTTGGTATGAGGTAGTATATGTATAAGATGGTCTGTATATTTCTAACGCAGAGATGAATATTTAAGGTGAGTTTATTGGCACACGATAACCCATGTTTCATAAATAAGTAATAAAATATGTATTCAAAGATTTTCTTCAAAAGTTAAAAACACTTCATGAAAATATTCCATAACGTATTTGAACACCAAATGAATATATATTAGTTTGTGAATACAAATTACCGTCCGAAACTATGTCAATGCATATTTCAGAGCATTGACGGTGAATTCTCTCAAGCTCTAAATTATTTTGCTGATCATTTGAGAAATTCTGGATTGTTTTAAAATATTTTCTAACAATTACGTTAAAAACATAATATAATAAAACCATTTTATTTTTTACCTTTTTACATGCGCACCGGGATTGAAATCGACGAGGCAAGTCTTCTTTAGTTCAGACGAGTGGCATTCAGGGCTGCTCGTGTAGCTGTGCTACGCTTCACGCGCCTTTCTTTTTATTTCGTCTCGGCTTGAAAAAAAAACAGACGACGCAGCATTTTTCAGAGCCTGCGAATGGGATGACGCGGCAGCTGATTGCAAAGCTTAATTAAAATCGTAAGACTTTTGGGGATCCGTGCTCCCTTTCCGGCAGTAAAATTCTGATCACTCTCGCTAATGATCTCCGACTCCAGCGAAAATTGGATGAAGCGACGGGAAAAAATTTGCGGAAGGAATGAAACTGTTCATCGTCGCCGCAAAAACGCATGTTTCAGCGCGTTCCGCTGCTTGAACGAAAAGACTACTTTCCTGACGAAAGTAGTCTATTTTTGGAAGTGTCGCAAATGTTGAATATGTCCTTCGAAGACTTAGACATTCCGCAAGACAGTTTGTAGCGTTGCTGACGTGTGTATTTATGCAAGTAATGTGTAGGAATGTTTTAATGTTGACTAGAATGCAATAAAATTCGATTTTTGAGGAATTTTCTTTTATGTGTTACTAAACAGAGAAAAATATACATCTTACCGAAATTAAACGTTAAAACAGTAAGGTATTATTCCTATTATTTGCAAGTATAATTGTCGAACAAAAATGCGTGCTTTTTTGTGTTTATTCATGTAGGTATCGTATCTTTTAATTACAGAGTGTGCATAAAAGGATCAATTAAAATATTTATATTCCGAATTTAAAATAGTATTGGAAAGAAAAATTTTACTTTAACCTCTAAATAACGTACTATTAATGAATTTAAACAACATATTCAATTATATTTGTTATTGGTTAGGACGCTGAATGTATACCAAATCACAGCTTTGCAACAAATCTCATTTGATCTAGCAAATAGCACACCGAGATTAAATTCAATCAACGTATCGAAAACGTCTGGCAGGCAAAGCGAATACAGAAATTACAGTTTTGTGACGTGTTCCGTTTTCTGCGTGCGCACGACCAGCGCACGATCGGTGCTGAAGTCGCCCCGGTAATTTGAACGAAAAGAGCTCTCGTGATATTAAAAGTTGCTGGAGAGTTAAGCCGCTTTAGTGGGTCCGAAGATGAGCTACCGCCGAACTTAAATAGAGGCTTAGGCTAGACGTAATTAACTTGAAGCTTCTTTTGCCGCTCAATTTTGGTGCTGCTTCTGCGCAAGAAGAATGGTGGAAACGCGGCACGTATGTGGAAGCACTGAGAATATGTTCGAGAAATTCAGCGGTCGCTTCTTCATTTCAAGGGAACCAGGAAGAATTTAAAAGCTTTGAAGGATACTGATATTGAACATCAAAGATATATAATTTCCGCCATTCTTCCTGCGCAGTGAAGGAAGACTGACGGACACTTTCAAAAAAATTGAAAAACTGGAATTGAATTTGAAAAATTTGATACCAGTATAATGAGGGCCAAGTCAGCACACAATAATGTGTGTGTTCCTTCAATGTTTGACTGATCCATAAAGCGATTTAATTAATTTGCGCACGTTTTTTCAACTTTGAGATTGTGAAATTTTATGTTTTATAATAATTCATAGTGTTTATCTTTGCTAGAAGTGAATATTTTAATAGCTGTTTTGGTTTGACATGCTCGAGAAAAGTTTCTCAATTGAAAATCGTTATGAAAATATATATTTTCCTATTAAAATAATTACAACCAATTATAAAAAGTGATTCATGAAAGCCTTTTTTTAGATTAAAGTGAGATTTGGAAAGTTTGAAGTTGTGTGTAATTTTTGATAGTGATGCCAAAATTTTTACTCTTGTGCTCATTTTCTATAAAATGTTACTTGAAATCATTGAATTTTGAACGCCATAATCTCAAAAGGAAGAATAACTTACTAACATACTAAAGTCAGCTGTATAAACTTATCACACAAGTTCTCATAGAAAAAATCAGAATTTTTGCCCTGAAATTCGTGAGTCCTTATTCTAAAGTCACCTAAAATTTTGGCGGAATATTTTTAAAAGCGAGCGTTATCTCTGGTCTTTGTTCTTGAAAAGGAAGCGACGAGGGCCCGTCCCTTTGTTTGACCAAGGGAAATATAGAGCCGGGGCCTTTCCAAAGGGGCTCGACGCTTTCACACTCCGCTGAACGTGCTTCTTTTCCTGAATAAAGTTGAGCGCTCGCTACCTCCTACCAGCGGCGGAGGAGGTAGAAGGAAGACTCGTGTCTAGAAGTAGTGGAAGAAAAGTTGGAGAGAAGCAGGAAGCCAGACGCGTGTCTAGAAGTAGTGGATGAAATGCTAGAGAGAAGCAGGAAGGAAGACTCGAGTCTAGCAGTAGTGGAAGAAAATCTGGAGAGAAGCAGGAAGGAAGTGACATGCATTGAAATGAGGAAGGAAATGTGCGAGGGAGGTAGAATGGAAGTATCGTATGTAATACGATAAAGGAAGGGCTAGAGGGGAGTAGAATATTAGTCTTTAACGTAGATACGATAAATGAATAATTAAATGGAGGTAAAATGGAAGTCAAGCACTCAACAACGATGAAGGAAAGATTGGATGGAGATAGAATGAAAGTCTCGAGGGGAAAAACGATGAATATATTGTTGAAGAGAGGTAAAATACAAGTCTCGCATATAGGAACGCAGTAAGACAGTTGGAAGGAGTTGAGGACTCCGACGAAGGAACGATGCAGAGGAGGTTAGCAATGAGTGAGTGGTACAAAGGAAACTGTAGTATATTGAATGAGATATCGAAGTCGTATGACGTTAAATTTATGGGCAGTGAATATACACTGAATTTACTCCTTAATGGTTTCGTTCTCGTCAGAGTAAAACAAGATATTCATAACGTAGTGAAGAATATTTTATGAGATTCTGGTGATAGAGCGGTGACGTAAAGAGTAGAAGAAATGAATAGGGGGCTTTCAATCATTTCTATTTCGTGAGAGGAGTAAAAATGATTTATTTTCAAATGGGTACGGGCGACAAATTCATCTCATGATTTTTAGGATATTGATTGAAGTTTACCTATATCTGATGCAGCTTTTATACAGAAGAGAAATAAAAAATGCAACGAGGAAACACAGGATTTATAATGAAATTAATAACGACGCAGAGATCTATGCACAGATGAGTTTAAAAGAGGGTATAAGTTTCTACTGATAAATTTCTAGGTTTCAACACTATCTTAATTTTGAAAAAAACGTCATGGCAAGAAGTCTCAACTTGATCAAATTGCAGTTAGTTTTATTTATATTTTTAAAGTAAAGCCAGATGTAATGTAATAGCAAACGGTTACTCAAAGTAGATTGGGAATTAATAAAAATGAAAAGATATTGCAAGAAATAATGAATGAATCTGAGAACAGACACTGACTGATGTTGGGAGAACAAAAATATTTTATGCTAATTTTATCAGGCATCCTTTCCAGAAAAGGGGAAAAATAATAATTTTTCAGAGAAGTAATAATTATTTTTCACACCATCTTGAAGAAAATCAATTCCTGTCAACGTTATAAGACTGCAAAAATTATTTAGTTTCGAAATTAATTTTGAAGTGAGCAGAGAGTGATACCGGAATACATTCAGATCATTGTACACAGACTAGGTGAATAATAAATTTGATTTAATACTGCTATTAAGTGTTGACGTCATTTAAAATCGGTCGAGCTAAATAAACGTATAAAGTTCGTTCAATTGAAACATGGATCGAAATATATTTAGAAGTGCTTACATCAAGAGATAGAAATAAAGCTTGTTGAAAAATTGAAAATCGAACACAAATAATGGTGAAATAATTTTTCTTGCCAATTGTAATTAGCATAAATTTTTCTTTTCCGCAAATTTTTTCCAAAAAAGTTATTATCTTTCACTTGAGCTGACAAGAAAGTTTGCGCTGTCCATCAACTTTGATATTAGTGAACTTTCCTTCAAATTTGCTTTGCATAACATATTGTTATGAAAATTTCACTTCGAAGTAAAATACACAATGTAATGAATTATTTTCATGATGCATAAAGTTAAATGAAATATATTATCATAGTTTGAATTGAAATGATTTACAAAGTCTGGTCTTTTTACAGAGTTGAGAAGGCTTTTGTTTACACTGGAACCAGCATTTATATTTTAAACTAGGGGACAACTTGGTAAGAAACTTTTGAAATTTACTAGATTTTATATCAAAAGACGATAATAATGGATACTATAATTCAGTTGACGAAAGTTAAGCTAGTTTCAACAATACCAAATATTTTTGTTTTTTGAAATAATCACGGCTCGAGATCTACGAAAATAAAGTTCAAAATTACCTTATCAAATTATATCATGAATTCATCAGAGAAGATATTTTTCAATTTCAAAAGTGAGCAAAGAAGTTTGGGAGTTCCACCCCTCGAATAACATAGTTTGTATCCTACTACCGAAGAACACGAGACTTGCCTTCAAAACATTAGTGTTTCATCCCCCTTTCTCAGAGAGACATGTCGCTGGAGTTCCGTAGAGTCAGCGAGAAAGAACTTTATCGAGCGAAAATATACGACTGAAATGCTGGAAATCCGGAGACAGTAAAACCCGAATGAATTGGAGCCCCTATCCATAAAAGGAAAAGCTTGTGCTGTGACCAGAATTCTGCGACACGCAAAACACCGAACGGAAACGCGCTCAGCGGTCCAAGTTTCACGTGTTTCGTTCAGTGGCTTGCGATCTCAACCAATTGAAAGATTTACGTCACTTGAAGCTAGGGCTGAATTTTTTCCCTGTCTTCTCATTGGTTAGTTAAAATGTAAGACAGTCGGGTTCGGAATGTTTGTGTGGGTAAACGCAGTACGACCGAAGTTGCGCGAACTGCAATGCTGCAATTTAGTCGAGACTTGGCTCTTCTGTTTTATTTACGAAATGCTCTTATTTCCTGTGAACTTCAGTCTCCTATTCATTTTACAGTTAATTTTCATAACTGTGGTCTACCTCAGTGCTTCTGCTGTTTCAGATTTAAATGTCATTACTTCAAGTATGTCTTAGCTTTAATTATTGAGTATGTCACATTGTGTGCTTTGCTCCATATATTTACTCAGCATAAGAGTTTAATGGTGTTACATTTGCTTGATTGTCATTCACTGACTTGAGAACGTTGCCAGTTAATAATGAAATTATGATTCCTACAGCTAAAATCAATGAGTAGGTTTATTTTCTTACTCTAAAATTTTCTGTATCAAGTAACCTAGAAAGATATGTTAATTGTCTTTGATCTTCTGGAACCACTCGTTGTTTTCACACGAAAGAAATTCGTAATCAACTTACATTTCTGTTATAAAAAATTATCTTTCATTTTCTCTCAGGAGAAAGGCATTTCATTCATTAAAGTCTAATCCCAGTTTTTACGACCTCATGTACTACGTGGTCGAAGAAAGTGGTAATTTATTCTTGAATGAATTTCTAGCTTTGGTGAAGTCGTTAAATTGTGCGCCAGCGTCAGAAAAAGCTGAGCAGCGTTGCCAAATGCGCGACAGCTGCTCCATCAGCTCCAATTTAACAATAAGAATTTTTCCTTTAGCGACAAAATTTGAATATCCAAATTCTTAAGAAGGACATCATCCAAGTATTGTGTCAAATATAAATTCGAAGCGCGTTTTAACAACTTTCCCCTCACTATAGATAAGTTACGTAAAAGAAGCGAGGCTTCCCTATTTATCATTCTGACATATATGATTGAATAATAAATTAACCGAAAGCTCATCAGTGACACAAAATTACATGATCCACATTTCATCTCGAGGTTTAATGCATGCAATAAAATGTACGGCTTCACAACGATTAAGCACAACTCCTTTCGGCCCTCCCTATCTGTATGAAGAAGGTTCTATAAATGAATGTTTTAATTATAACTTGCCTAATCCACTAAAATCAACAGAAAATATGCGGACGACTCCTTTTGGGTTAATTAATTTAATAAAGAGCCTAGCTATTTTTTTTATTTTGAATCAGGTATATCACTGCATCTTGAACTTAAGAACTGTCCCTATTTTTTATAATTAGTACTTTTTGCTTCACTGGTCCAATAATTTTGGACCTAAAAGGTAATTCTTTCTTGTTTTGGGCTGTTTGAACAAACTAGTATGTTTTGAGAATGAGGCTTGACTTCTTTTGTATCAGTAGACTGAGGCAATAAGCTCTTGACCAAGCTCTCTCAGTTAGATTAAATAGAGTGATTCAATGAACCTTCATTTTCGAATTGAATTTTACGTCTACATTTGTTAAACCGAGCAAGCGTATCAATCATTAACTTGCCTAATTATTCTACTTTTCGCCAAACAAAAACTGAGTTAATCAAGATCTTCAACTCAGGAGTGGGATCCTATCTTTCTTTTAGAATAAATCGAGCACGCCAATAAATCTTGCTCTTTAGGGTTGACTCGATGTTGCTGGCATTGCGACTGCCAGCAAACACACAAACTGTGCAGTTTGGGGGCCGCTCCCAGAGGAGTTCATCAAGAAGCCCCGGAATTTACGGGCCTTTAGAGTAAAGCAATCCGACGACTTGAAACAAAATACGCTCCGCTCGCGTCCCCGTCGTCGAGAATAGACGCGAGCTTTTCTGCTTGCTGCTCGCCACGATTTTTTATCTCGCTTGGCTAAAGTATTGAAATCCTCACGAGTTGGTTCGATTTTTGCAGTGAGAAATTCAAAGTACGGCAACTTAAACGAGAACGTTTGTATTTGTCTACTAATTTTAAGTAATTTATTAATATATTATCATTTTCCGTTGAATGCCAACTATTTATTTATTAATTAATTTTTCAACATTATGAGCATCACTTGAACATAATAGGAACAATATTGATGCGTGAATAATTTTAGGTTGACGGAAATTGAGTTTGGCTGCGAGGTTTCATGTAAAGAAAAGCATGCGCAAATAAGAAACTAATGTCCGCTTAGTCTAGTAAATATTTTTTGTTTTACACTAACTGCGGCGTGACCCAGGGGTAGTCACAATCGTTAATTTTATAAAGAACGAATCTTAGGAACGTTTTAGTGTTTCACTCGTTCCACCGCTGAATTTTGAAACTGAATTCAGCACTTTGACCATAATTGCTTGAACTGAAGTTCAATATTCAACTCAAATTTAGAGTCAATTGTAGTAAGCAGTTTTGAAAATAGCAAACATCAACTGGTTCGTGCCTTCATTTACTTATGACTTTGAGTTTGTGGCTACTGGTCGATCAGAATCATTATGAATATTTTCTCCGTGACCACCGGTGGTTCACATCGCGGTCAAAGGGTTAATTTGAGATGAATACTAAACTTCAGCTTGACTCCCTGCAGTTAATGTATGGATGTAGAATTTTTTCTGACGCGGAACGTTAATTTTAGAGCATTTGCGCAGTAGAATTTTCATTTTCCTAAATAAATAATCGTTCTAGAGCACATAAAAAGGATGCGACACAAGAACTATCAAATATACGAAATGATTCCTCTTATTTGAATTTAAAATTGACATTAGTTTTCAAATATTTTTCATACCATTAAGCACCACGTCATCCGAAATGACAGCTAAACTAACAATGTGAGGAAGTGACTTGTGTAAATACAATTTAAAATGTAGCCGAAGCCCGCACTGCAATTTACGACATGCGGAGCCATGTTCCAAATCGCTCGGACCACTCGACTAATGACGGCACAGGTCGACAGAGTTTGGTAAGCCTCGTAAAACTGAGCCTTTCAAATATTTGAGCTTAGCTAATGCCTCAATTTGCAAATTTACTTTAAATGTTCAAGAGAAATGCAAAAATCTGAGTATTTAATATCCCATCGAATGTTTCAATTTCAGGTTGACAGGCTGGATTTTTTTTAACTGATTTCATGTACAACACGTTGTAACATAATTACTTGTTCAATAACACTTTTTAATCTCATAAATTACTGATTATATGAATATAGTAGCTTAAGAACACTTTTCTGATCGTCTAAATCCTCAAAAAATTATTTCGCGTTCTTAAAGCCATGTTAATGCTATCCGCACACCAATAGACATAATAATGCATCCGAGCTCATCACCAGCACACGTGCATCATGTTGAAATGCCCTACGCCAAAATTCCCGGTGCATACTCACGCCGTCCTTTGATTCGAACCATATTAGAGCGCTAATAATTTATTGTGGGACTATAGGAGAGGCTCTAAGCCCCGCTGTGTCGTGGGTGGCATTCTTTTGATGTCAGTGGTCATGTTCATTTCAGGGCACAGACACAAACACTCACACAGGCCTGCATGTATACAAGGTATCTGGTGTACACAAACCCAGCAGCGTGAGTAACGCTTGTCCGCTGGCGCCGTGGCTATCTATACACGCCCGCCACTCTTCTACACGCTTCGTCTCTCTTTCTCCGCGATAAAAGGAAACTCATTTCCAAAAAAAGTTAAAGCATGGAATCTAAGCATGAACGTTTATCACATGGAATCTAAGCATGAACCTTTATCATATTGAATCTATGCATGAACGTTCATCACATGGAATCTAAGCATGAACGTTCATCACATGGAATCTAAGCATGAACGTTCATCACATGGAATCTAAGCATGAACGTTTATCCCATGGAATCTAAGCATGAACGTTTATCACATGGAATACAAGCATGAACGCGAACATTTTGGCGCTTGGTTTCCAGATGCAGAGTCGATTAATCAAGGTTTTACAATATCTTAAATCCCTGGAAGATGAAAAGTGTGACGTGTCTCTATTTTGTTTTAAAGCATACAATCATTACGAGTGTCTTTTGGATACCGACTGCATGTAGCAGAGTTTGTCTTAAAAGATTACGATATTTTCCCAGTTTTTGTTCTATGCGTGAGAGATATGTAACTATACTTATTCTCTATTTGATCTTCATCTTCAATTAAAATATTCTAGAGACATATGAGCTTAAGATTTTAACTCGTTTCAATTGTTTCACTTCCAAGAATGCAGTAAATAATTTCTAATGTTACCTGTTTGGCGATTACCCCACCTTACCATAGTTAAAAGTTTCAGACCCTGTTAAACATTTTCTCATCTTTTCTAAATATCTAGAAAATTAACTTGGGAAAATTTTTTTCATGGTGCTTGTCCAAAGCAGCTGGAAAAATTAAGAATTCCTGACTATATATAACTATCAATATGTCGCAAATCCGAGGATAAAATGTGTAAATAAACTGCAGAGTGATCATTGCTATCAGACAATGCCATAGAATTGTTTTTCTTTGAGTACGAAAGTAGCCATCAGATTTCTGTTTTTCGTGTTTTCATAAAATTGACGCAGCTGACAAAGTATTCATTAAAATATTTATCTTGGATTTAAAGTACGTGCATAGTAAATTACAGGTTATTTTTGCTTCGAGATATTGCTTTTGGAAACTAATTTTATTCATGAATTCCGAGAAAAATTTCACGAGTTGGTTTGATCAACACTCGTAACCTTGATCTGACTAAGTGTGTGGATGAAAACAGAGCTTATGATATTGATGCAGCTGGGAAACACACACGATGACCTAGAAAGCCTATGTAATTTATATTGAACTTTGGAACAATTGAGCGGCCTACATATTGCAGTCCCCGCTGCCTCGGCTGCCGGTATAATCAGGAGTCGTAAAATGATGTTCCTACAGCTGCCTCCATTAGATCTCATGGACTCCCAATCATAGCAATGATAAAAATTACAATAATTTTGCACCCTAGCATTAAGACCGCGACATGGTTGGAAGATGGTGCGTCATCAAGAACATTTAATTTCTCATCATGTCTTGGTGACGAAATCCAGTTACTGTCACCAGCAGGCTGGCCATTACCAGGTGGACTGCTCTGTAGCTTCAGTTGTTCAGCTTTCCTCACTTTTTACTTGTTTCTTTGGTAATAAAGGAACAAGGAAGAAATAAGATGTGTTTCTTTAGTAATAATAATAATTTCAGAAATACATGAACATAGAGTTGGCTCTTAAAAGTACTTTAGCTGCTTTTATCTTAAATTCAAAACCGTTGGAACCGTATTATGGAAGACTAAATCTGTTTCTGCTGGTCATGGTTTATTCAAGCTGTGGGCTGACAGTTCTAAATGGGTTTAGCTGCCAATATATAGATTCACCTTTTCGATATACTGGTACACTCCAAGCGTTTAACTGTATGTACTTGGCGGATTTAAATTAAAATTCTCCATAAAAATTGATGACTCACATCGATTGACATGAACTTTTCCTGTGAAGCCGACTAATGAAACTTTAATCAGTAATTTAAGTTCATCAAATTTCATGGTGCTTCTCACTCCTCACGGTGCATTTTGCTTTCTTTCAGGAACTCTCCCGACTTATCTCTGCCGGAGGCGTCCTGACGTCGCGCCCTGCGAGCCTCGGTAAGACTTGAGAGAATTTTGGGAGCGCGCAAAATATGCAAGCTATATTGCATGTTAAGCGCTGTTTAAAGGACGCGATAGCTGCTTTTTTCCTCGGTTTAAATAAGTAAATGGAAGCACTTCGGCGAAGAGGTTTTGTGGCCATAGTTGCGTGCGTAGGGAACGTTTGCTGTGGCTTTCGTGCTTAGCGCTCGTGCGGCGCGAAAGTATAGCGTCGGTGGCGTCTCTGCTGCTATCCTGCTCCTGTGGACCATAGCTTGCCAAACTTAATTTTACTTAGAGCAGCAACTAAGTAATTATTTATCATATTAAACTACATTTTTCCGGATAACAAACATTTTTTTTGCAAATATTTGTTCGTTATAACTTTACTTGAAGGACATTCATTCATTTTACAGCGTGTTCAACGCCATAAGTAAAGTCCCATTCATTGTCGGCAGGGCCCACTCAAAAGTTGGTTGCGTTAGAGAGTAGTTCTGGTACCTCGAATTGAGGGTAGAGCAGGGAATAAAGTATCGCAAAAGAAATGGAAACTCACATATGTTTATGACAGGCTTAGGGTATTATTACCACACATACCAACTTATGATCTTCAGCTAGTGCTGACCAGAGTTTTCGCTCCTCTTAATAAGTTTTCCCTCTGACTTATTGTGCCTTTTCACTCATTGCATTCTTTGCCTTCTCGGCATTTCATTATAGCGATCAACATTACATTTCGCTGCAAGCAGCTTTGTTTCACTCGAGTTCCCCTTCAGAGGCTCGGTGCTAGGATAAGTAAAGGGACATAAAGAGCTGAGGCAGTTCTAAAGGATCTGTTCCCCATTACCGGATCAACAAGCGTTCTGATTGTGAGCGAGCAAAGTTCGCAAACGCAATTCTTGGAAGGCCAAGGAAGATTTCTCAAGGATGTTGCGTAAAAATCAAATTTATTTGTTTTTTCCCTCATTTTTGCTTAATTCTCTTCAAAATTTCTGAAACTTATGGGAGACATAAATTATTACGGTAATTTATTGATGTTTTTTCCCACTTCCAAGAAGCGTGTGTTATTCTCAATTTTCGACTGAAGAGAACACATGCTTGTTTAATGGAGATTTCAGAGGTATTTTAGGCAAGAAGTATTTTAATTGAATAAAAATTGGTGCGCGGTATTTCTTCAAGTATGGAATAGAAATTTCAACCTTCACCGTGAATAACACAAAAAACGCAGCTGAGCACTTAACCGCGTTAGAAAAACAAACGTCAGACCTCTACCAAGAACAGAGAGCGTCTTTGTTTTTGTAGGCTCGGCCTCGACAGATGGAGCCATCTTCGCTCTCCGAGCTAGCGCCAGTCTCACTCAATATTTTACACTGTGTTGATAGGGGCCGATAAACCTATCTTGAATGGCAAGCCTTACGAGGCCCCCTCACGATACCGAGTGTCCTGATGCCTCGGCCACAGAATGGCTGCTGGCGAGCAGATATGACAGCTCCCCAGCCCAACTCCAACTAAGGACTCAATTTAATTGAAGGGAATTTTTGTATTAATCTCGGTTTACGGAAATCATCCTTCATTTGGGTGCTAGAGCGATGCTTGTGTATTTTTAGACCGAGCAAGTATATGAACAGGAGGTAAAATAAGATAAATGATGTTCGTTCTCCCATCCACAGAAATTAAAATGAAAGCTAGGTGACCAATTTTTGCGTGTAATTTCGCTATTTAATTTTGAGAATGTTGTGCTCCGTGTGTGCTTAGCAGAGAAGTTAACTTTTCTGTTACATTGTTATGCTCATGACACAAAATCTTTGCGATGAAGTGTAGGAGTTTCCATTCAATGGAGCCTAAATTTTTAGTTTTTAAGCCTTTCTCATCACATTTTTTTGGGACAAAAGCGAAGAAATGCATTTTCAAGATAGTCAAGTCACACTTTCTAATCCTCCGAAATGAGTTAAATGATTGAAAACACAATAAAAGAATCGTTAAAACAACAGGAAATAATTGACAATTAAGTTACGAAAAGAAATTAAAACAGAATCACGTCAGTCACTCGCTCTTTTTGACCAGCAAAACTGTGCGCACAACCATAAAAAACGTGTATGAAGCTTAAATAAGCTGGAGATTTTAGGGCGATGATATATGCATCTCCAAAATTAGGTTATCGCCCGAAAGTGGTGCACAAAAAGTATATTAGTGAGCCTCATCAGTTTGGAAACTACAGGATGGTAGCTTGCTCACCGTTTTTGGCCTCTGCTACTCCAGGAAGCCTAATAGAATTGCCTAGAAAATGTGATATGTTTTGAATTTTTTTGCCTAGAGATAATACACGTAATTATGAATAATAACATACAAAACTGATCTGCTAAAATTATTGGTTGGCTAGGTTTCTTCTTCTGGATTGAGGAGAGGAAGAAGAATTGGCGCATTTTCGAGGTAGGCGTAGAGATAAAATATCTTGCTCGTCTGTTATTTAACTGACAGCCCTTTATTGCTAGTCGAACAATCCCGTAAGTCCTTGAAACGAATTTTTCTAAGGGAGTGGTATATACATATATTAGACAACTCCTGATACTTCCTCTACACTGATATGAGAAATTTCTCGATTAGTATGTTTTCAAACCTAGATCTTTTGAGGGATTTTACTGCAACGCAAAAAAGAATTAGCATTGTAATTTTCCACATTTGTTCACCTTATAATACATTGAAGATGAATTAAATTCGGTCTGAAAGTGCTCCCTAAGTAAACAACGTATAGAAAAAAAACGTACAGTCATTTTCATGAAATAACTTTCCATAGTGAATTTCATGGTTCGTAATGAAAAGGCCCTATAAATCTGTACGAATGAGATCTAAATGTTCTGTTGAACCTTGTGAAAATTGAACGTTTAGTCGGACACTTTGACGTCTCCACAGCGCTCGCCTGTGCAGAGGAGACGCAGGTATAGGGCACATGTCTCGCATACACTTTGCAATAAATCTCCTTTTTAACCCCGATTTTTAGACAGATTTGAAGGGCAATTTCAAATTTCGAAGATAACACCGAATTTATATTATTAAAATGGATCAACTCGAGAAACTGAAGCGTTTAAAGCAGACAGCAGAACAAGATAAAGAGAGTTCTTTGACAATAGATGGCAATATTAAACCGATAAAAGAGACCGTATATTTTTTAACTGATAGCAGAACGGCTTCCAGTAACACGAGAGCTTCTGTCGGGAATTTCTGCCGAGATTCACCAAAGTTTCTGGAGTGCGCCTCAATCTCGCTTCGCTTGCACATGTTACTCGGATTATGTGGTCGCATTGACGATCGTTATCTAGCATTATTGCAGGCACCACAACATGGAATGTCAACTAATTAGATTATATTATACTGGAAGTTAGTTTAGAGCTCACTAACCACAAAAAGGTGTTCCTAAGAAAGGAAGAAAAAAGGCATCACTTAGAATAGAATTAAGAGAATGGGGAATCTATGTGCAAGGTGTGTCCCCACGCCATGCGTCTGTTGAAACACAAAGATTAGATTAAATTATGAGTTAATTTAAGCTTTATAAACCCCAACATTTTCAAAGAGAGAAAGAATGAAAGCACCAATTAGAATGGAGTTAAGGGAACGGAGAATATATGTGCATAGTACGTTCCCACACAAAATCCCCTGCGTATACAAACAGTACTCTAAGAGAAAAGTCCATGAAATTCGATAGAAGCTGAAAAAAGTAATGAATGTTGCAAGAAGGACAACAGTGAAATGAAAAAATGATGGTTCTAATGAGATGAAAAAAAACTTATTCGGTTTCAACAAAAAATCATCTACCTAACCCTCAGTTCGGGGACCTCACGTTTTCCTCTTTCCTCACGTAGCGCTAGTTCTCATAGACACGAGAGTTGTATCCCCTTGAGGAGGAAAGCAAAAGGATTGAAAGAAGTTTACGAACCAAGTCAGAAGTTGAAGAAAGTAATGGCTGAAAAAATGGACAGCTTTGAACCGACAAAAGATAAAATTTGTAATAACGCAAAGAATTTAACTGATTTCATCAAGAGAAATAAATCAATTTCAATTTATTTAATTTCCTGACTTTCAGCCCGGGACTTAACGCCTTTTTCCTTGGAGCGTTCATTCATATTGAAACATTACTTGTGGCTTCTTGACAGGCTGTCAACACTTTGCATGAAAAATTAGCGACTGGCAATAAAAAAGTTCTCACAACACACTCTAAACCTCTCATAGCAGGTCGTATAGGAATATAGATACTAGGAATATTCCCATGCATGTCGAAATTTTTTCCGATACAGGTGGCTCCGATGCCCATCCATATTTGAAGACAAAAACGTTTTCAAAATCACAATCTTTTGTGGCATAAATTGTCACATTTACATTTGAATTTACACAAACACTTTTGAGTGAACATAATCATGAGTGATGAGCCTCATTTGACAAATGGTAAAACGGAGAGTTGCACTTCAAAAAAATATAACCTGAAGAACATTAATGAAACCAACGTTAGTTTTAGCAGTACGTGGCAATCGAACGAGCGAAAATGAAGGTGAAAATCAAAGGAAGCTCAACGCTCGCTAACCAAGCTGGTTGTGTGTCCGGACAGTACGCGAGACTTGCAGTACATTGACATCAAAAATTGAACCAAAAGTTGCCTTTAGGATCCGACGCACCGCAGCCAGAAAGAGAAGAGCCTTTTTTTGCAGCGCATGCCCTAGCTGCTATCAGCGAGGTATCTCTTGAAAAAATGTCTCGGGTTCAGGACGTCTTTTTTTCAGTGGCATTTGATCGGGCAAAGTGGCGAGGCAGGAGAGTGGTGTGAGGCAGGGGAGCGGTGTGAGGCGGGGGAGCGGTGTGAGGCAGAGAAGAGGTGTGAGGCAGGGAAGTGGTGTGAGGCAGGGAAGTGGTGTGAGGCAGTACGGAGGCAATAAAGACGGGGTTCAGGTTCTGGATATCTCATTAGTTTATCGTACAGCTCGAATGAACCAATTTATATGCCCGGTTTCAACAGGCAGCTCGGCAAGACAGATGCCAATCAACTGGACGAGAGCATCCCTTGAATAGTTGCTTCGCAACCAAAATGGCGGAGAAACCGGTCTTTTGCTTATAACATGAATGCAAATTAATCCAAGGCTCAGTGTATATTTTATTCATTAACAATGGCATCGAATCTGTGATAATAAAAATAGCGTTTACTAATGAAATTGTGACATTGCAGAAGGTCGAACGTTCAGGAGAGAAAGTATAGTACGGAGCGTGTGGCAGAGTACGAATGTAGTACGTATGTTTTCTAAATGCAAAACTTCATGACGTCAATTGATCACCATGAAATTGTGAACTGTGGCTCTTGTAGGCTGAGTCAGAAAAATAGTGACTTTTTTAAAGCCTACCTCACCGCAACTGCTGCAATACGATTAATAATGCGTTGAGTAAAAATATAAAAATAGGGAAACTGGTTCCGTTCATTTTAATTTAAATAAATGGGAGTGCTAGTGTTGGTCGTTTCAAACAGCTAGTCATAGCTACAGAATACTGGTCATTGGCTTGAAATAACACCAGGAGAATTATCGAAGACAAGTTAAAAACTTGAGGCAAAGAAGAGTTTGAGCTCATGAAAAGTTAAATTACTTGCTGACGAGAATTCATATATATATTTTTTTCAAATGAACGACTAAAATTAAAATGATTTTATATAAATGAAATAGGTTAATTTATAACTTTCAATAATTTAACGTGGAGTAAGTTTGAATACTCCGAATCGTATATGCTTTCTTTCACGAGAAAAATTGTTCGTGGTGTTGCTAAGATATATTAAAAATTTTAAGAACCTTAAATTTGACTACAAAGTTAACACTTGGTAGATTTAAAGATAAACATCACACATTTGAATACTGATTGGTATAGCTCATAGAATTAGCAAATTTAGAAATACTTACCTCAGTAGAAATGTGACCGACTCCACAAAGTCCTTGGGAAGGAGTGATGCTCTCAGCACACGCTTATGTACTCAACTGAAGTAATTCTTCTTACTCCACAACGTAGATCGTAAGCACATCGCTCATACGTGCGTACTCTTCCTCTCGCAGCACAGTAACTCGAGACGTATGTGTGTGTTTGTTCTCGATAAGGTCGCCCTGTCGCGGACGTTCAGAAAAAGAAAGTTTTTTCCGTGTAACACACCCGTGCAAAAGTCTTGCTTCAAACATTAGAGCTCTCGGTTGATGAAGAGGCAATGAACTCATGAACGGTTATTTAGAATGCATCAGTATTTGTAAATGCTGTGAAGGTGAGTCAGCGTTGCCAGTATTCTCACTGAACTTATCGGAGAAACTGTGACTTTTTGTACAGGTATGTGAGCTAATTGTGGCGAGTTGAATGAACTGTACAATAAGTAAGTCTTTTTTAGCAGCTCAAAATGTGGAAATTGATTCATACCAATGAAAAAATATTTGGAGATTGGCTTAATTTCATTCCTCCAAAGGTGTGTTTAGGAGCTGGAAAAAAATCTAAAATGTAATGGTTAGAAGTATTAAGAGGAGAAATAGTTAATAACAACGATAATAAATCGATGCAGGTTCCTTTATTCTGAAACTAGATTTTCTTTCGTATAAACACGCATATGGTAATCTCTCCGTACGGTTAAGCGATGCAAATCGAATTTTCCCACGATGGATCTTTGACATGCTTTTATTTCAATATTCTCTTTAGTCGTCGAAATACCTAATCACTCTTACACCATCTTGACTAGTAACTTATTTACCAGCAACCTTTCGCTACTTTACGAGCCGTTACTTGCATTTGTTTAATCCCCACTTTACGAGCCGCTACCAGTATTTATTGGACGTTTTATTTACGACCCGTTAGTTAGATTTATTAACGGCAAAACCGCACCCGTAAATCGGGGACGACTTAATTGAGGAGCAGGTTGGGGAGGTTGGGGTCTTGAGACACGCGGAGTTAGCCTCACAGAGCGGGGAGGTATGGCAAAGCAAGCAGGGTGTCAATAAATCCGCCTCATCGGCCCTGACTTTAGTCAATAAACCTTTTCTGAGCTTTGCAGCTGCTGGCGAATCATATGCTTACCGAAGTGCGTCAATGTTCTTTCGGGTGCCGTTTAGTTAGAAATTTGGGTGGGTATGATTCTTTTGGGTTTCTAATGCTTTCTAAAAACATTTGGTTATGATCGCATTTTGACAATCCTTTGCTTTGGAAAGCTTGTTGGTGTGATTCTTTCGATAATCATTTGCTTGAAAAGAATGTTGGTATGACTCATTTTGTCAGTGCATAGTTACAAAAGCATGTTCATTGATTCTTTTGATTGCCATACGCTTAGGAAAGTACGTTGATGCGAATCTAGTAGTTGCAAAATGCTCGGAAAAATATTTGAGGATAGTTTTTTGGGCTTGATATTCTTAGGAATTTGTTTTGGTTGAATATTATTGAAAATTAAATGCTCAGAAATGCACGTTAGTCTCATCTTCCTGTCAAAACACAATCTAAAAAACCAGAAAGAAGCGCAATTTTTTGAATAGCTATCTAAATTATTCATTGCACATTACACTGCATCGCCATTGGGGTCAGTCCTTCATAGAAAACGAATAATACCAATTTCAGTTCTTAGTTGTTCCCCTTTCTTTGCCTCCCACAATTGCTTCGAGTCAGTTTTGTCACCGCATGCAAATGATATAAAAATGGGCTGGTGCAACTGAGTGCAATTCATTGTCAAATTTGAACATAAACACTTGAAGGTATATGCTTAACGCGTTGTCGCTATGTGAGCCGCCGGTGTACACGGAGGGAATTTTTATAAAGCTGTAGACCAACCAGTATCCTCAAAATTATTTTTTATAAATGCTTAATCAAAACTAGATGTGATCCAGTTAATGAGGGCTATTTTCAAAATTGCTCACTACAATAGATTTAAATTTCAAGTAAAATATTGAACTTTAGTTTAAACCGTAGCAATGAACGTGTCAACACTATATTGAAATTTTTAGGTAATCCTTCTCCGTTTTTAAAAGTATTTTTATTATTTTTATACCATATTTTTCAAGGCACCACCGCTGGTCCGGCAGCAGAGTTGGTATCCTAACATCGGTAGCAGGAGCAGGGTTGAGGGCCTGTGTGGCGCTTATCACTTTGTTTGTTGGACTTCTTTTGTGTTTGTTCACCAGCATCCTGGGACAGACTAGACATCCAAGTCTGTCTTATACGTCGAATTCTCAACGATTTTCTGTGTTTGTAGCGATTTCCTGCGGTTCTTCTGCGTTTGGAAATCAACAACCCGGAGCAAACTTTCCATGTGAGACTGACTTCAAAGTCGAATTAAAGATAATTTTCTTTACGTTACCCAATTACTCAGGATATTTACCAAAATCAATAGAAACAGGCGTATTTCCAACAGTTTGCTCTTTTGTAGAAATAATCTAAAATTTGCCCTCACTGCGATCGGGTAGCAGAAATGTTTCGAGTATCTTTTGTAGAATATAATCACGTCAACACTGAACGAATACTGATTTCCGTAAAAAATTATTCTTTGTTGGATTTACCATTAAAACCGCATTTAGAAACTGCATGTATTTCACAACATTTTATAATCGCGATTTTTTCTTTTCGTATCCGCATTCGCTGTGGTAGAAAAAATAAGTCCCACCTGATATTCAAGACTCAACTGTATTTTTCTTTCATTGTCCTCACTATAGTTAGTATTTTGCATTTCTTCTTTGATGCGTCTTACTTTTTCGTACTTTTCGTTTCATCGCTCATCATAATTTCTTCATCAAGCCAAAATTCAGTTTTTTGCATCTCTGCTTTTAATTCTCTTATAGCCCACTCTTTCTTCGCCTTGAATGTTTTCCTTAGCTCTTTGGATTCCGTTCGTTTCTTTCGCTTTCCGGAATCACTTAGCCCGTGACATTTTACGGTACCTTGCCAGTCTTGCAACCGCTCAAACTTCCCAAAATTCGAAAGGAATTTGACCTAACCTTGTTCGGGCATCAAATAAGTATTCAGGAGAAAGCCGCCTCCACAATTTTGACGGAACGTAAGCCGCTCCTGGCTTTCCTCCTCTAACTTTTGAGCGTCTGCACCAAACTTGGTGCATTAAAGTTCTGAACGGCATAACTTGGTCCAAAAAGGCTCTGGTAGAGCCAGGCCTCGATAAGGCATCTATTCATTAGGAAAGTATGAAGCTTTCCTACGAAATGAAAGACCGTATCGCTGCATAAAGCAGGCCGGCGATAAATTTCTGTACTCTTATGTGTTCTATTGAGCAGTGGATATTTTCTCGTAAATACCGACATCGTAACAATTCTATACTTAGAAATGACGTTTACCACTATAATGAAGTTATGCTACTCGCACTTCAAAAACACGGCTGAACGACCAAAGTTAAAACTACAAAAATGCGGAAGAAAGCACATAGCACCTGACCACTGCTGAAAGCAAGTTTGCCACAAAAATTGTGAATAATTGACAGTGATGAAATGACGAACTTGAAATACATTAAGACATGTGCAATAATTTACGATGAAACTGGAATAACTCGTGAGAAATTACGTTCCGTCTCATTAGTGTTCATAGGATGTGTAGTTAGGAGGCTTGAGCAGTTATCTAAAACCCTTTGTACATGTTATAACTGCATGCATGATAGTCCGACTCGGGTAAAAATTGAAGCTGCATTGAAGTTATTCTGATAAAGTCTCCCGCTGGGCTAAAAATTTGCCCATTTACACTGGACTCAGCAAGTATTGGAAAAAATGCACATTAGATTAGAAATTTGTTTGAACTTCAAAAATTCAGCTTCATCAAATGAAAGCTATGTGTAAGGAGTTCGAAACAGTTCTACGATTCGAATCTGTAACAGTTTCAAGTAAAGATCTTCTTTGATGGAAGGTGTCTGCTATATTTCAACAAGCTACCAAAACATTAGTATAAAAATTTAGTTACTGAATTGAGCTAGTTTTGATGTTACCAAAACCTGCTCAGAACTTTATTTTATAATTAGGTAGCTCGCGCTCAGGAGATGAGCCGGCAAAAGCACAGAAATCGGATCTGTTTTTATGGGTGATCTGTTAGATTGCGTGCAAATCAACTCTTATGTACAGTAGTTCTAAATATTCCTATCTGATGCTCATTAGTTCAGACAGCCGTCCGTTTATATGCCGCAAAATTAGGGCTTGAGATAAATCTCTAATGAAGGTTATTTATATCATGCTGGCAGGAAGAAGCCTCATCAGGTATTAGAAGCAATGGTGAAAGATCCACAGAATTTGAAGATCTTCAAGTAGGTTTCAGTTCGAAGCCATTAGCTTTAACTCTGCTTTCAATGATAACTCTAGAAGAAGAAAATGACTCCTCCAGAAACACCAATATTTATCTTCCTCCGTAACGTGACCACTAGGAATCGCTCTCCGTTTCTAAGACACCACGAGCTTTGCCTCAGACGTGGGCTGCCAGTTGTAAAAATCGTTTATGGGGGCTTTCAGGTACGTTTAATACGGAAAATATGAACAGCAACTCACTAGAGGAATATTTGAGCTGTTGTTGTTTCGAATAAAAATGTTTAGTAGACAAAGAACCAATAAAAATTGTAGATGAGGTGTTAAGTTTCTCGACGAAACAAAACTCTTTGTTGGGGGTGTCGAGATGGGCACAGAACAGAACCTTGGGGCGTCCCAGCTCCTGCGCTCGTTAGCATCTCACGCGGACGCAAAATGAAGACGTGAATGTTGTCTATTCGATGAGAGAAAAGATTTGCGCTTACTTTTGATCGAGAGATTATATTTATGTGGCGCAGGGCTTTAAATTCGAATTGAATATTTAGAAAGGAAATGTTTGTTTAGGAATTTGACTGCATTTCGGTAAATGAATCTTCCTGTGAGCAGAAGCACCGAGGACAACCAATTTAATTCAATAATGCTTCAATTATTAGATGGTAGCGCATCCTCTAAAAATTTCATTTTTGTTGAACGTTATAAAAGAATGAAACAGCCACATAAAAAGTTTCAAGGCTCCGGAATCTCTTTGAGGCTGGTTGAGAATGAAAAGTATAAAACTAAGCAAATGTTATCAATACTAGTAACTTCTTTCCACTATTAACTGTTGAGATACTAAAAAAAATTCAGCAGTTTGAACATAAATTAAATACTGTTGCTCGTGTTAAACTCAACGATGTTTCGCAACTTGCTTCTCGAACATAAAAGAGAGATACAAAATTCCTGCCCGAAAAACTGGTTACTGATCGTTAGTAAGCATCTTAGCTTCCACAGCAACATTTTAGAAAAACAGCAGCTTTTCTCCAGCACCAAGTTTACTATTTTTCTCGATGAAAGTGCTCAAAATCATATAAGATTTACTGAAGGAAGCGCCGTGCAAAAATCCACGGGGAAATCACGCCAGCTTCACAGGGTGCCTGCCTCATGAATTTAGAGAGAGACTCGGTGCGCAGACCTGGAGGTCTGAAAAATATGCAGAACTTCCTTCCAAAATATGCCCCGGAGCGTGCAACTAAATATTTCGCTATAAAAGTTTACACTTCCTTGAAAATGAAGCGCGCACGCTGCGAAAAGTATAATTTACTGAAAAAATGGAGATCCCATAAATAAAATCAAATGTTGAAGTTTGTCGTAAACTGAAATTGTGAAAAACCGAAATCAAATGTAAATGCGAAGAAAGGCTATCGGGTTATAAACATGCCCTTCGTTCATTTTTGATAACCGCAATAGATGTAAATATTGAAAAAATAAACACTGTACCAAAAGAAACATGACACCGTAGTTTTTATAACTACAATTCAATGAACCACGACACTTTTTTGTAAAATAAGCAAAGCAAAAAAAGTAGAAAAAAGGAGATCTCAGAAATATGAGACTACAAAAGTAATGAATTTAGCCTTCCCAATTTTGAATTTAATTTTTTATATGTTCAATTTTTACACGTAATGAGTGACTAATAATGTATCAGTAGTTTTAATGTATCAGATATCAGCATCCCAAAAGAAGATCTCCTGAATAAAGGGTATGATGAATATTTTCATGATAAAATGCTAAATGTAAAACGAACCCGGTATCTAAACATACCTTCAGATTAGGCTTAGCTTTTCATCTCCACGCCTGGGCATCTTAACGATATTGCTCTGCATGAGCTCTGTCTCCATGATCTGCCAGCAAAGCACAGCCATTTTTTCTATATAAATAAATATGTAAATGAGGCTCTTGAAGAATCCCTGCATGAATAAACTTGATGATGTCCTCATGAATAAATGAATATAAATTGCAAAAGCTCAAATCAAAGAACTCGTCGGCATCTTGTTCAGCAATGAAAATATTTAGCATTTGTCTGGCCACAACTTATTATAGTTTTCCTATGAATATTATATAACATAGTATAAAATATTCGAATGAAAAACTGAGCAAATTGCATATGTTTAACTTCCGTCGGTGTGATATTTTATAAGAAATACAAACCGTGAGTTTGAGGATTTTTCATGAACTCGCAAATACAAGCAAATTGATCATATTTTATAAACTTAGAACTATGCACGGGTTGAATTACTTCACATTTTGACTGGCGCCATTTTTAAATTAGGTTTTTGAACAATACTCGAACTCCACTCGAACATAAGCGTGACATTGCACTTCTTCGGCAAACTGTGAATTTAAGTACATAACAGTAAACGTGATGAACTTTGAGTTCAGAGCTGAGAAGGTGTGTACCTACTATACGTACACATATTTATTTGAAGCAGTAAATTCCTCCTGCATTTATACGTCGAATAAATATTCGTTTTTACTTAAAGGAATTCATATTACTGTTAAAACTTTCATACCAACCAATAGATTATTTTATGATTACTGATTTTGTCGATATACTGCTCATTTTGAAGCTCATTTTTTCGAATAAATATTCAACACTCGCCTGTAAAGCTGCAGAATTAATTTTCAGTGATCTTCATATCAACGATCTTGGATCATTTTAAAGGTCCACCATTTATGGAAAAGAAATTCTCTGAAGTAGTATTAAATTGTTTAAAAAATATTTCCAATATACAATAGTTTTTACTTCTCAGCGATATTAGCGATTGCGAAACGTAAGTTTGAACACAACCTAGTTTCACGTTCCTTGTTTTCCTTTAAAACTGAGATCCTCAGGAAATATGCATTTCTAGTGTAAAACTGTACTCGTGCGGAATTTTGAAACGCGCGCAGTGTTAACTTTTTGATTTAAGTTTAGAATATTTGAACTTCCCTCGTAAACTTGACGGCTGCTTTCTGTGAGGTAACATACCACCTGCGAAGCAGCGGCCGCTCCCTTTCTTCTTACTGATGATCGTAAATCAAAGAAAATGGCAAAGCCCTTCATCACTCAATTGACTCCTACCCTAAGTCAATACACTCTGCATCAAAGAGCTTCTCTTCACTATTCCACAATGATTTATTGCACGCGAACATTGGAATTCCACACGTTCCAGCGCGAATAAAATGGACCTTCTTCAACCGAAATTTACCATTCATCGTTTTTGCATGAGAAGTTAACGATGGCGAATACAATGGGGGCTCATAATCTTTAGACCACACACTCACGATACTCAATTGAGTCGCCAACGAGTTTGACTCAAAGACTGCTCACACTTATTTCAGACGCAAATGTGCACGCAGAAAAAAGTGTTTCATTCATAATACCAAGTACGAGACGATCGAGGGGGCTGTGCAGGTTTATTCAGGGTTTCTCTAACAAACTATGAAAGGTTCTTTATTATGGTTCGTATGAATAATAAATTTTACCTCAGGGCTCCGTTTCCTACTCGCCAGAACCGAGTTGAATAAAATCTTTCAATAGTATTAAGGAAACATTAGTTAGGACGTGAAGTAGTTGCACCAATGGAATCGGTTCGATAAAATTTGTGTAATCAAAGAGTAAAGTTATTTTATTTAAAAATATTCCTAGCCTTCTGTGTAGAGCATGGCTATTTGAGATTCGTAGAAAGATTTTGTACTTCAGATTCAAGTTGAAGCGTAGATAATGCAAGCGCATTCGAGGTTTGCCAAGCACTTCAACAATCCCATATGTTTTCAGAAGAGAACGTAGGTATCTTTTAATGCGAACAAACATTACATTAGAGCTTTGCTACATTCATCATGACTTTTTGTTTTTCTCAACCTTCGATGTTTACAGGAAGGTTTGAGAGTGAACCAGAAGGACATGGAAAAAGTTAAAGGTTTCATCCCTCAGGAGCAATGAACGCTTATGATTATTTACTCCTGCCTGGAATGCGGTCGGACGAGATGATCGTGAATGCTAAGGAACGCATTTCTTGTCGTCCGTTGGGCGGACGGTCGACAATCGATTCAGGAAAGACCTGTGCTCTGAAAGTCGATCTGTAGGTGAACTTGTTCTACGTTACTATTTGTGCATGTGAGTAAACAATTGCAAATTTAACAATCAAGTGTTATTTCTCATTCAATCTCTCATTTTAGATGGAGAACAGAGGTTCTTGCCCTATCCTGTTTCTTTCGTTATTAGGGTTCCTTTTCTCGTTGCGAACGGAAGGGAACTGCATGTTGTGGTAGAGCTGAAAACTCACCTTATCATGTAAACGGAATTCAATTTGTAATTTTATTCATGACTGAGAAAAATGGATGTTCATAGATACAATGCCTGTCTACTTCTCTGCGATTAAGAATTTCAACTTGATATTTCGCAGAAGTAAAGTACTCTATGGAAATTAAGGTACCATTCATTTTTGCCACCAAGAATTTAGAAATAATTTTATTTTGAGAACTAGACTACAACGAATGAAAATTTTTGATTTGTTAGGTTACGTTTAATAGCTATTGCTAGACACTGAGCAACACTGAATAATTTCCATGAGAGCAAAGCGGAAATGTGTGACAGATTGATTGCCTATGCGAGTAGTTTATTTTTACTGGTTATTCATGGAAGCCTCTATGAATTCTTGAGAAGGTAGCGTTCTGAAATTTAGCTACAAAAATTTCTCAAAGGTCTCTAGTTGAAATACTGGAGCATTGGAAAGTTTGCTCAAATGAATTTTTTTCGATGCTGGATTTGCAATTTTTGTGATAAATTCAAACTTCTTTCATGCGAAGAAGTCAGCAAATAGATTTGAGGAGTATTAGTGATGCTTGGTGAAACTTCATTATGTCACTGAAATCATGCTTGTAAAAATGATGAACAATTCTATATATTTTGAGCATTCATTTAACGCTATACAATTGACATGGAACTGATTTCCATGAATATCGAAAAAAATGTGGATAAAATCTTGTGAATATTGAGAAAAATAATAGGGACGTGCAATTACAGAAGGTTTCGTTCCCGAATACAGACCGAGTGTTAGAAATTGCAGGCTACCAGCGAGGCCTAAAAACATTTCAAGATGCCAGGGTCGATAAGGCAAGAATATTACGTGCGCCGCCGCAGTTGCTGCACAATTTGCATCGCCTTTGCTAAGGCCGCTCAACGGACGAGCTCGAACATGGCCGCACAAATATAAAAGCCTTGTATTTGTCTGAGCTGTGGCTGCTGCTGTTAAAGTTCTCCCTTTACTTACGCTTCTAATGCGCAAGTGTTCCCCTCTCCATGAATACTGAACAAAAAATCCCGAATTTTTTACAAGCTCAACCATGCAAGCTGCTCGATCTTACGGCCTGCATGGGTAAGCTCCTATAGACGTGACCATCGAGCGTCAAAGTTCAGAAAGTGTCCATGCCGCGCGGGATTGAAGAGCATCTTACAAGCTGCAGATGCCCGAAGCATCTGTAGTTATCTCTCGACCCCTAGCGAGTTACTCCTTCATTAATGTATCTCTTTTCTGAGGCGGTGAATTTTAGCTTAAGGTAATAATAATTAGAAAAATAGCTTTTGGTGTGTATGTAGGCTGTTTTTCATTTAATTTGATCAAAGTTCTGTCAAAAATTGTAGTGAAAATAATTAGGGAAGGTTTTTCATTTTTTTTCACACCAAAAGGCCTATTCCACCAATTCCAGATTCAAATTACCCATTTTGATAAAAAATATTAAAATGCGGGATTATGCGCGAAATTTTCCAAGATTTACGCTTTACCACTTGTTAAAATATCTAATCTCATACATGCATGCATTTGCTCAATATCATTTTAGAAATCCAAGGATTAGTATTAAGCTCCTTTGAACCAGTACCTTTCGAAAGTACCCGCGTGGACGTACGGACACCAAAGAAATTGTCTGCTGTAGCTTGTCTCTGCAGACAGCGCTCCGCCGTGGCTCTGAACGAGCCATCTGTATGGAAATGCGGACATCCCTTGGGCCGAAGATTGTGTCCAGGAAATCTTTGTGATTGGTGCGCAGACACGCGTGCCTAAGCCCTGCTTAAGAGACACATAGGATATCACTGAATGTCGAAATTGCGTCGAGTGTTCGTCTGGTAAAGAGTTAGAAAGTGCAGGAGCAAGGCAGCCAAAATGAACGTTACGTGGGTGAAGCAAGATCCCCTCGACTCGAGGTTAAGGGTTCTCTGATAAATTTGGGTTGGTGTTATGTTGTGACAAGAATCAATGCCCTTTCATTTCAATGCTTTCAGAAAATTATTTTGGGTGAAATCAGAAAGAATGAAATAAAAAATGTACTATTACACTGAGAGAAATTTTTAAGACACCTGTGTGTCTCACGCTGTTATTTGAAATATTTTGATACACAGTAGAATATTTCCGTTGACCACATATTAAAGTGGTTGAGAGAGTTAAAATACATGTTCACGTTTCAAACGGCAAATTTTTTTTGTAGAAAACAGAACTGTGTTTAGATTTTGTGAATGAGGTACGAGTACAATTCTCTAAAAACTCAAATTCCTTCACTAATTTTTCTTTTAATTCTCAGACGTTCTTAGACGTTGTCTGTACATTAGTGTACTCAGTGACCAGTCTGAGAAAGTGAAATATTTATGTGGAATAAAATTGATTTACGTTCAAGTGTGTCATGGTTGACACACTCAAGTGTGTCGTATACGCCCATGACACACAAAAGGGTCTCGGTTTTGGGACAAAATTTTTCTCAGTGTATACGTGGAACACGTCTAAGAGTTTACTGAAGAAGGTTTTGAACGTAAGTATTAATGCGTGCAGTATTAAAAATTCATTAATGAGTTCTCTAAATTTCTATTGCTTAATTTGGATTATTGACTCGAATTCAGCACAACAATCGACATTGGGGTAAAAATATATTTCGTTATGGAAATTTACTCTTGGGTTCATTGAATTATGATGATGAACCACACTTATTAAGTGGAGCAGGACGGATCCACCAATACTTTTTAAAATTTAAGAAAATGAATACAGAGAAATGTACAACAGTCCATGAAGATCCTATTTTTAGGAATAAATACAACGCAACTTTTGCCAATGGAATTAGATTTGATGATTTTCTCATCTTTTTTATTCTTTCAATATTTTAAAGTAACTCGAGTTAAGATTGTAAATAAATACAGCTACAGCTTCCAGCTTGGAATCTTGAAATAGGAAGAAATAGATTGCCATTAATGGTATAACGAAATAGCATCTGAGATTCGTTCCGTTTTAGTACCTAAACATTATTTCACAGTTTCTGCCCCTTTACATCGAGCGGGAATTTGAAGCAGCAGCAGAAGAAGAGGCTGCATGATAAATCTTCCCCAATATTCCAAAGAGCGTCTCAAGCAAAAAGCACTCGCGAAGAAGAGTTAATTTTCGGAACCTCATTTACTGGACACTTTTAGCTAAATGGCATGTTGAAAAATTACCTCGTACCAAGACAGGGTTCCCAAAGCCCTAGTTGGTGGAAAGCAGATGCTGGGCGAAGCTTTCAGTTCTCTGTACACATTTAAGTTTCCACGCACTAAATCTAAATGGATCTGGGCGAAGAATGTACTCGGCAGTGTGCAGAAAGTCACTTAGTTTAATGGAAGCCTTTAAAGTTGAGGTAGTTATGAAGCCCATACAGTTGTGCGAGAACAGCTAACGGAGAGCGGTATGCTCGGGAAATGTGTTGTCGAAAATAACTTATCGCTGGCAGACTTGTTGGGTGGTGAGTAGAAGTAATGCAGGGATATTACATTACTCGTTCATTTAGGAATTTCGTGTAGAAAATATAGAATCAGAATTGGATATTCTAAGCCTGATGAAATCGTTAGTTGGAAATGATCTATTATGGAATATTTTTTGGCAATAATTATTTTTCACTATCTGTATCTTTTCTTTGTGTGAGAAATCAGAGGTTGATAAAATTGAATAAAAAAAAATATTTGAACAATTTACGTGATTTGAACTTTACGTGAATTTGTATAGGCAAGCATTGACATCTAATTGAAGGTGACCATAACAAGCAGACACGACACGAGGGTTCTAAAGAGACTTGGAGAATAAAATATATTTATAAAAAGACGGTATTCAACAGAATTCTCAAAATTACAAAGGAACGTTGAAACAGTGGAAGAAAATTCAATGGGAATGTAATTAGAAAGTATTGATTGAACTTAACGGGGCACGGAGCTTCAATTAAAGGGCGTTAATAGTTTTCTACAGTAAATTTATCACGAATTCGTCAGCGCTTACTGAAACATAATTTTCAATGCTAACATTCGGTTTCGTATTACTTTTTATACCTGCAGACAAAAGTTAAAGCAGTAATCAAACAAAAGAAAAATAAGGAAGTAACTTCCTCGAACCTGTTATCACCTGGCATGGATCGCTCTATATTCGCTAATAGAAGTGAAAATTCATTGCTATAATTGTTAAAAATTCGATAGGAGCAAAAACATATTTTGCCAAAGAATACTGCTAAAGTTAAAAGTAATGTATCATTTTCTTATTGTCTTCATCGTACATTAACGCATGTTTTGCAAAAAATAATTTAGTGCGAGTACTTGTTTTAGTGAGGCTCGTTCACTCACCAGTACGACAACCTCCAGCAACCGAAGGTTGGACAGACTTGCAGGGGCGCTTCTTCCCATAAAATTCTCGCTCAATTTTCTAGATTGCCGCAAGAAATTGGACAATTTAGGCTACAGACATGTTATTTTGGACTGCAAGATTCAGCAGTGTCTGGTGGATCGCAATCTACTGTTGTATGCGGTCGCTTTTTAAGCAGAACCTGATGCGAGAATCTATCTATACATACTGTTAAAGCTCTGGTCATCTCGCTGCTCTACCGTCCACTCTCGACGCTGAGCTATCACATGAGGTAAAATTCAGCATCCTTTTTGAGAATTAGTGTTTTTTTCTAATGAAATAAAAATTTAAGTTGATCTTGATTCAACTTATCACATTAATCGCACATTCTATTCCTTGGATGCGGACTGTTGCAAGTATTCATTTGAAAAAGATACTTTCTTTTGACTCTTCACCAAGTTTCCACATCAATTTTTGCATTTGAATTATGATACAGCCAAAAAAATGACTTTAGGGTTAATTTTTAAGTTAACAATGATGTTAGAATTTCCTAACCGAACGGGTGACGGACGGGTGATCATAGTTTTTATGGCTTTGTATTTGTGTAGGCGTTGGGAAGGTTTGGATTGAATTTCAATGTATCTCGTACAAAATATCCAACCCATTTTTCATTGAATTTATTCATTTCTCTTAAAAATGAGTGTTAATTTCTCTGATAACTAAATCATTTTGCTTTGCTTGAAGGGCCAATAAATTGAAATGTAGGCATCCTAAAAGATCTCTTTTTAAGAAGTATGCAATAATTGAGCAAAACAAAAAATTGAAAATTGATAGGGCATACAACTATCGTTTCTATTGTATGGCGTTTCTAGGGGAAAGATGCGAGGTCTCGAACTAAAGGTTAGGTAAGCTTTCCTTATAATGTATACGACTAGATTTTTTGTTTGTGTAATGCTCTCCTTCTTTTCAGCTCCATTTATTTTCATGTTCAACGTATATCTTGTGTTTACACTAGTCCTCTCTTGTTTGTATGCATAGGTTGTGGGGACATACCTTGAGCATGGATTCTAAGTTTTCTTAGTTCCACACTGAATGGTGCGTTCCTCCTTCCTTTCTTTGGAGCACTTTTGTTGCGGATACGGCGGCTTGAACTAGATCTTCAGTATAGCAATGACTGTAATATAATTACGTTACCGTAATTATTGGTTACGGTGACGTAACTATCGTAGCACTGTTGCGTTAATGCAAATATTGTGGTATGGTTGCGGTAACGTAATTACCATCATGCAAGTACTTAAGTTCAGTTCGTTACCTAATGCCATGAGATTTCATTGCAATGAAAGATGTCAAACTCAGCAGTGAGGAAAGCAATGCATGTCTTTCCTGATGGTGGATACGACAGAGATAATTTGAGATATTTCATGCCATTTATTTTGAAGTTAATTTTCAGTGCGCTGATGAGGTTTTTATGTTAATGTGATTAAGTTTTATTAAACATCTGGAAAAATTGATGCGGAACTGAAATCGAAATATTTTTACACATGCAAACGATCTAGGTAACGATATAGAGTGTGAAAAGAATGAACGTATTTTTGACACACAATTCGCTTCACTAATGCTAGACAATCACTCAGGACTATTTTGTTATGCCCAAAATGTAAATGTACTAAAATGTCTCCCCACAAAATAAACGGCTTCATACCATGAGAGAAGAGTTTGGACGAGTCAACTTTAAAAAGATGTTATTCTTCTTTTCTTTTGGTCTTTTCTTCTTTTCCTTCTAAAGGACAACATCAAATTCTTAACCATTTCTTCACCCCGGCGCCATATAGAAGCCCGCACCATAAGCCTCTTGATGGCAGCCAATCAGGGAGCAGCAACAATGGCGTAGGAGCCAATTGCGGCTGCCTTCTATCATAGAAAATGGATAGAAGGCTGTTGCTTCACAGGGTAGACTCGACCTAAAATTATATTTCGTTCCTGAGATGGAATTTGTCGTATGCTCATGTACAACATTTATCATTCTCCCATAATGTTATTGGATCATTTTACAGATTTCAACTTGAGTTCATAGAGTCAATAAACTTACCATGGTGCTTCCACTAAATTATGGACAATATTTGGTTCCGAGTTTGAACGCTTTTTCTTTCTTATTAGAACCACTATGTCAAAACGAAAAAATTTAGTATTCAATGAATTAAGTATTCAATATTGGGAAGAGGACTTAACCAATAATGTCGCGTGAAAAGTATTATAGTGGATACGAGGTAGAGCAATAACTTAAAAATTGAGGAATGATATTAACGGAAAATAAGTCACATTTATGTCGAGAAAGTTTACCAACGCATTGGCTGGAGAAATAATGAGAATTACAAATAAATTGTACCAAAATTCAGAAAACGCTACAGTAGCTTTTTGTGACTAGTATTTCTGGTTTTGAAGAGCGTAGTTGAGCGAGAGAGGCCAGATATTAATTTAATTCTATAGCTCACTGACGATGCTGAGCGACATTCGATGCATTCTGCATCTTCTTTTTTTCCACTCAAGAGCTAGGAGCTGAGGAATCCTTTCTTCCTAAGACTGCTGTGTCACAAAGAATGGAAAAATAAGGATTTTCTTGAGTTTACTCCGCGAATAACAAACGTAGAATAAGCTTGAAATATATCACAACAGTTTGATTATGAGCCGTTCGTGAATGCATGTGTTATGGTTGAATAATTACTCCATTGCGTTTGTTTTAAATTTCAAAATATTGCTCACTGAAATGCTTAGAAATTAACAGATAACGCTCAAGACTTCAAAATAGTGCACATATTATTTAATAGTATTTCTTCAGTGGTTGTTTTTGTTATGATTTGCGTTGAATCCTATCCACTGTCGCCGAAACGCGTAGAGAACGTCATGTTAAGCTAGGGAAGGTGCAGATTTGCTGTAAGCTTAGTTATTCGAGTAATGGAGTTGTTTCGTCCAGTAGTCACTATAGTAAGTGAATGTGAGGTCCCGAGCTCAAGGTTAGGTCGAAACAGGTTTAATTAGGTTTTTTGTTTTGATACGGACTACTGCCACCACGCCATTTTTCATCACCTATCACTTTAATTTTCAAACTTTGTCTTATTTCATAAGCTTTTAACAATGCTCAGACTGTGTGCAGGTTGTAAGGATACTTCTTGCGCGTAGATTTTTTCTTTCACAAATTCTGTATTAAATGGTGCCTACCTCCTTCCTCTCTTGAGAATACCTTTGTGGTTTGGGAGAACACCTAATCACAATTTATTTAGCAACTGAAAAGAGTAAACAACTTCGCTAAAATGCAGATTATATGTTTTGAAGACCAATAATAAAAATTTGGCTCATTTTTTAGAACGGGGCTATAATTTTAGTTGGAGTAGAAAAACAAACATTTGTCAGTATCCTTCGATTTGTAATAGAAGCGTTTGTAAATTTATTTTTTGGGGGACATGAATTATGGTTTAAAATTTAAACAAATTCAAATTTAAAGGAAGCCCAAACATACACGGATAAATTTTTGGATTAAAATCGAACATTATGATGTTGAGGCATGCCCCTATTTCATTTTCCTAACAAATTTTTCGCTCATAAACAAGCCCGCCGCGCATGAAGCAACTTACCCTCTTCCCTGCAGTAGGTCAGTTTCAATGAGGCCCGCACGGTTGTATGTCCGTAAATGCTATGGTGTTTCCAATCTACTTTCGAAATAATTTGGCTCTTAGTCTGAATTCACGTATTTTTCTAGTCGTTTTTCAGTCGTGAAAAATCACCGACGTGCAACCTTAGAAAAAAAACATTTTTTAACAATTTCCTCGCGAGAAATTATCAGAAATCGTGACGTTTGTTTATTCCAGCCCTTTATCGCTTTTTATTTTGTTGTACAGCTGAGACAATACTCTTGTATCGCGACCGTGATAACTGAAGCAACGTTGCAGACTAACATCCAGGCTAACACTACTAAAGCATTCGAATTTATCAAACAGTGTTGTTTGCGCGGCGATTTTTTTTGTGTGGACGCTTATGTGCGATTGTGGTCAGTACAATTTTATTGCTCATTTTGTCGCAATTTCGAGTATTTGCCATCCAATTAACTCGGATTTGATTTATTGGACCGTCTGCTTCTGTCCTCCGCAGCTCAGCAGGTGACCTGACGTGCTGTGAACAAACAAACTGAAACAATTTAATTTTGGCGTGTCGAATAAAATTTCAAGTGACTCTTCTAGACGAAAGTGTTAAAAATTTTGTGGTCTCTTAGCACTTATTGATCTGCATGATTTCTTAGTGGACTTCACCGATCTCAACATAAGTCGATTTATTGAACGTAACAATTTATTTACGATGTATCGAACGGCAGTTACACAGGAAAGTAGACAATAGAATGCAACTTTTAGATAACTTTCTATATTTTATTTCGTATCAGTGAGATAACGTCCACTTTAAGCTTTGATCTTTTCTTACATGCCGATGAATGAATGAATGCGAGATTAATTTGTGATAAAGACTAGAAGACAAATTCTACGCAAGATTCCTGATGGGCCTTTATTCACGTTTTCTAATTATTAACCATTGTAACATTTTATAAGTTGGTGATTAATTCATGTGACTGCCTAATGAAAGTTAGTATTTAAGGCTCTTATTAATCAGCGTAAATCTTGAAACATCTTGGGCTTAATTAAATGGTGTTCTCTCAAGTATTAATGGAAATTCACTTATTTATTGCTCATTATGTAAAATATTTATCATGATTTGACATTGATCTTGCATGCGTTTTCGGCTAGTTCGAAGAATTCAGAAAATAGTATAAGCATACTTTAACTTTCCCGCCATCGAATTTTTAAAGTCTGCAAAAAGTTTAATTTTCCTGACGTTTACTGTGTAGATATCAAGTCGAGAAAAAAAATTAATTCCAAGTTCTCAGGAACATGTTTCCCCAACACTGGCTTCGGAGTTAGCATTCTCGATCAGTGTCTAGAGGTAGAGAAGTGAATGATCGGTGTTTGAGACTATTGGATTTTGAAAATTATTATAAAGGCATGGACTTTGAGGAAATTGCCTACATTGAAATGGTGTAAAGCATAAAATTGAAAAAGGAAGAAATAAATCAAGGAAATGAAGGAAAAGATTTCTCATTTAGGTGACATTTATTACGCCGGAAAGAACCGCTTCATTGACATATTTGTACAAATATTGTTTTATGCCGTTCTTACGCAACCACAGGGAAATCATTGACAATTTCAGTAAGATTTCTTACTGAATTTGTTTGGGGGACTGTTTGTTGCTCTCTGTATTGAAATGTAATTACTAAACAAATTACCTTACAATTTTTTTTTCTTAATTTCATTCCCAGAAAATAAATCAATAAAAAATTGTTTCTCTCGTTCAAAATATAACCGTACGTCGACGATTTGATGATTTTTTGATATAGGTCTTAATTTGGAAAAACCTTAGAAAATCACCTTGATTTTTTATCAGAATTCTAAATTTAAAACAATGTTTTAAAATGTCACGCTTGATGGAAATTCTCAAGAAATAGATACTGCCATTTGTGACTGCTGCGCTTACAAACCATGCCGTGATGTATCACACTGATGCATCGATGCGATCAATGTATCGTAAATATTTACTAAGGACGAATGCTCTTCTCATAATTTAATATAACTATCATCCTTTGAACTTCGGTAGCCGCGAAAATTTTTGAAACTTCTATCCTAACTGACGGCAGTCGTGAAGTAGCAAAAGTAACTTTTTATTCTTCTTCTCCACAGGTTTTCTTCATCCATCCACACCTTCTCAAGGCAGCAACACGCGTGAGTTCTTCGAAGCAGAACTTCCAAATCATTCGAGTCGAGTCACACGAATTCCTATCAAAGGAAGCCAAAACATTTCATCAAGTCTCACCAAACCCTCATCAAACGTTGGGTGCCTCCCAACGCTTTGGAAAAGAAATCCCTGTCGAACGCTGGGCTTGCCCAACGTTCTGAACTCTTTTCAGAGACCGGTCGCTGAAAACCTTCAAGATTTTTTTGGGACTGTTTCACCCCCATACTTTCTCTGCCGTTGAGCTGCAGCAACAGCAGCTGCAGTTTCAACAGCAGCAACAGCAGCAACAACAGCAGCAGCAACAACAACAGTCGCCAACAACGACAGCATCTCCAGGGCCAAGTCGTCTGCCTGTTGCAAGTTACGCCAAAAATCTGGCTTTCAACCAGAGAAAAGGTGACTATCTGTCCAGGCTAAGTGATTTTACGGTAATTGAATGTCTGGGGGAAGCATTCATTTTGCATTGAAGTTGAACAGATTTTCATAGGGTTCCAATTTTCTATAAAATTTAAATTTGCAACCACGAATATGTGCAGAAATTTACGGAAATGCGGAGAAATGCTTTGAAATGTACAGATATGTCGGATATAAACATGACCATACAAAAGTATACAGGAATATAAGATAAATCACATAAATACAAAATTTTTTCTGTGAAGTGATGAAAAATCTATAAATGAGCGTGCATTTATCACTAACTTTGATGCGTATACAATTCTTCATTCAAGTATCCACATCTTTCGTACATATATCTATAATTTTCGTGCACGTCCCCCCAACATTCTTACTGGTATCCACTGCTTTCTTACTGGTATTCACAACTTTTATACAGACGTCCACAACTTTTATGCACGAATCCATAACTTTAAAAAAAATTCCTCAATTTCCATGTACGAATTTAAACCTTTCAACGAATAACTCCAAGAATTTTATACTCGACTGAACAGTTTTTACTCGCATCACCAAAACTGTAATGCATGTAATGCATATAGTTGTCTCATGCCTTAGTCTTTTTGATCATCAACCCTAAATCGTCAGGTTTGGGCTAAATACATTCTGCCGGAGTTAACAGAGTCTCCTAGCTACGAAAAGGAAAAATTAATTGGCCCTTTCTTATATTAGTTTTCCTGAACTTGAACATTTTTAAAAAAATGTTAATTTTGTGGCATAAAATAACGCTAAAATTACTCTGCAATTCATTAGATTAGATTATTAGTTAGTGTAAGCCTCCCTATCCTCAACAAATGAGATCCAAAGAGAGGAAGGAAGAAGGCACCATTTAGTATGGAGTTAAGGGAACGTGGAATCTATGCAGAAAGGGCATAGAAACAGTAAGATGAGAAAAGAAGTTCATGAAACAAGATCAAAGTTGGAGAAGAAAGTAGTAGGTGTTGAAAAAACAGGACAGCAGTGAACCGAAAAAAAGTTGGTCCGTAACAAAACAAAAACTTACGTTATTTTAACAAAAAGAAAGCCTACCTAACCTTTAGCTCGGGCCCTCACATTGTCCCCCCTGGGAGCGCTAATTCCGATAGATACAATAATTGTAACCCCCTGAGGGGTCTGCAATTCATTTCGCAATAGACCCAAGCCAGGTGACTTGTGTTACACTATCACAAACCGAGGGTGAATATCGCCCATTTTTAAAAAATAAAAGTTGTTATAAATGAGATGTACTGAACGTACGCAGCTGAATAGAAAATATCACTTCTTGGCTGACATTCTCCTAAAAAATGCTGATTAAACGCTGACGCGAAATAATCAAAAATCCTGAAAATCTTCACTAATTATGACAATTAGCATTGATGGGCTACCTGGGTTTGTGTTCTGTGGATAAGAAATGTTGTAGAAGTTAAATATCGAACGATCGATATTTCAGAGTTTGGTGTGACTCAGACTAAATCCTCATTTGAAGTGAATAAATTTTGACGTCCGGAGAGAAAAAATTGATTTATCTGACAACCTCTGCATGAATCATATGAAGATACTAACTCTCGTCTCGGTATCCAGTACCGGTGGTCAAACTGGATCACAACGTAGTGGGAGATTGATGATTTATTCAGTTTAATTTGCTTGCATTCATAAAATAGTCAATAAATGTTCCTATCATTTTCTTCAAGCATTTGAAATAATATTTTTTGGTATTTAGTAGTTTTAGCATTCAATGGAAGTGCTTTAGAAAATGTTTTGTGAGAATTGAGTGTTTTTTTGATTATACAATTTTTCCTCAAGAATAACACATTCGGCGGTTGCTTTCACAAACAAAAATGCGACATATGGACAAAATATAACGAAAAAATTACAAAATTAGATGCGACCGTTTTCACGGTAGATATTTCAATTGAAACATATCAGTGTGCGAAAGCTAGCAGTGGCTCTATTTTTACTTCACGAAAGGAAAGCCTCCGTCTCTGAACCCGTAACGTGAACACGTCCCGTGAGGTTGTCGGTTCTCAAGCAATTCTGCACGCTTAATTTGTGCACCGTACAGATCAATGAAGCCCTGAAGCTGTGCGCTGCGAGCGCCAACCCTTTTAGTTTTACGATTGGGTCGTGTCATAAGAGGCTTTTCACTGAATTTCTCGGTTTGATGCGATCTTCGAGAGAACTTTAGCAGTTCAATATTCTGTGTCTCTCTTTACCTCACGGCCACTGTGGCGTGCACTTTCTTTATATCATCTGAACCGTTTTCGTTATGTGTGATGTTAGGATAAACAGAGAAACTTATTTTAGATTAGAAATTTATTGAAAAACTCGAGTAACTGCAGGTGTCATAAACTTTCATTTTTTGAATTATGCGCATTGGTCGATTCCAGAGTTTCCTGCTCACATGCAGTGCGTAAGTGCCGAATCAAGGAAACCTAGAGGCTTCTGTAATTATTTTTGAATTTTAGATAGATTGTACGTTTGATGATGGTCCCTATGTTGCGCATTTTCAAAACAGTGATGGTCATATATTCACACGTTCTTGAACAAGCTAACATGGTTTTATTTTTGCTACAGTGTTATGCCAATAGTTTTTAGACGGGACCCGCGTATAAAAGTGGCATCCCGATTTTTTCAAAACGGTGGAAGGTATTCCAGTGTTTTTTAGGCAGCACCCAGACGCACATGTGCATCGTGTCAACTCTGTGATCGTAAAACTTGGGCACCTACCAGAAGGCAAGTCAGAAGTCGTAAAAATCGGCGATTGAATAGCGCTCTCCAAGTGCGAGAATGCATGGAGAATTAGCCTTGGAGTTGACAGCGGAGGTTGCCGTGCTGAAAGATCCGATGCTCGATAGCTTCTCTCAATTATACGCACTCAATCGAGTTTACGTGCGCATACTCCAAGCTGTGTAATTATGTCTATTTAATGTTTTCTCAATTATACGCTCTCAAACTAGGTTTACGTACACATACTCCTATCTGTGTAATTATACGTATTTGGAGTCATGTTAACAATACGGACTCAAATTGGATTTGCGTGCCTATAATCCAATCTGTGTAACAATACGTGTGTCAACTATATCCACATATCTGTGGAATCTTCTAGGTGCGCAATTATCAGCTAGAGCAAATTTTTGTCAGAAGTCCAATTAGTAAGAGCAGATATATTTCTAGCCTTCGGAAGTTGAAATTATTTTTGTTTTCATCTGTTTATTGATTCTTGAATTTATACATTCAAGGTTTTATTTTAGTTCAGATCCAAGCAACAAGGTCAGCACTAACGAGGAATTTTTTCCAGAAATTAGTACCATTGCGGAGCTATGAGATTTTAGTTTACGAGCAAATATAAATTTCCAGTTCATGGTAAATAAATCTTGTGCATTTTATCCGCACACGAAAAGTGTAGCCAGTATGGAAGTGTGCCATTAGCACTGGACGTTAAAAGATTATTTAAGAAACATCCAAAAAAAATAATGCAAAACCTGGTATTTCAAATTGTTGATTTGATTCAAAATTTCGCTGACGACTTATCTGCTGGATTTTTTAAAACATGATTGAAGAAGAAGGCTTAGCTGCATTATTGAATGTTTGTAACAGTATGATTTTTTCTACAATAACAATCTTTATGGTTAGTAATAGGATGCTCTCGATGAACTGTCCACGGCAAACTCCCCGTAGATTTAATAACAGTTTTGGTTCGTTTCATGGTTTTCTTGACGGGCACAAATCACTGTTTATTCGACAGACTGAGCTCCAGCTCTGCTTCTTTCAAACCTCATTACTAAGTTGCTCTCATTTTTGTGAGCTTGCAATTTCCTCCTTGACAGTATTGATTCTTAACAAAATCAATTTTTATCATACGTTTAGAAATTACCCATTTATAATTATAACTATAATCATTTAGTTATGATCATTTAATATTCCAGTGATCGCGATTGATTTTTTTATATATTTGGTCTTTTGTTTGAGTGTTAAGAACTAAGCTGTTGAGAGAATAAGGGATCATTCAGCATTCAATTTGAGCATGGAGCTTAATTGCTTTTGAGTATAAATTTCTCGAATCAGAATGTTGATCCTCATCGATTCAGTGCATGAAGTCGCAGTTGAGCTGCTTGCTAAATTTCAAGATACGAGATTTTTACTTTACATTCAAGAAGTTGGAAACACTCTTTCCTCTTTTAAGTTAATCAAGGGCTCTAACGATGTTAATGTAGTGTTTATAATTTACCAAGTACCGATACTACTATACAATATTGTCTCGCAACGACAAATTTTTTTTCATGCAACGACAGCACATTTCGTAGCTCAACAGTCGAAAAAACTAAATCACAAGTTTCAAACAATATTGTAGCAATGTTTGTGGCAAAATTTCAGTATGTGCTCTCAGGTGTGCACAATATCATTAGGTAAAGGAGTGAAAAACTAGGTAAGAGACTCAAAACTCAATTGTTGAAATTTCACTTTCATTCTGTATGAATGTTGAGTGGAATACTGTCGTACACGAAATCATAACCTGAAATCAGTGGCGGTGTTGGTAGTTTTCGTAAAAAATCCGAAACGAAAATGAAGATATTAATGGGGGGACAGTTTGATTAAAGAAACTTCCTTATTTGCCTCAGGGCTCAAGCAGCTGGCAGAATCGTTCCTTTGAACAGTTTTACCTCACACCGTGTTTCCAGTTAGCTCCTCTTCATTTAAAATTCTCCTCCCAAAAAATAAGCTTTGTAAGACTTCATAAGTATACCTGTGCTCGGCATGAACTTTCGTCAAGTGTGAGACCACATTTAGTCATTTCTTGGGGTAATTACACGGAACATCTTCCACTCCGGCCTTCTGCCTCAACCCTTCTGTGGTCGTGCGATGCCGTGAAAGAATGCAGGGTCTTATAAATGAGTGCTTGCGTATACCAGGAGGCCATTAAACGCAAGGAACTGTTATACACGAAGGCGGGGGATGGAGGCAGCGATGGACGGGAGGCAGAGGTTCTGTGTAATGATTTCAAGTAACGTACCTGCGATTTTACCTGGACACGGACACGAAACGAGTGTACGTTGAGTTGAAGTTTTGGGGTAAAATGAATTTATTTGGTTATGCTAATTTGATTTGCGGCAAAATGAGGTTGTCTAATGCTTACAGAATGTAAAAATTATTTTGAAAAAATTTGAACTTTGGTGAGCACCGAACGAAGTTAATTTATACTCTCATTTATTTTTCTCTCTTAAACCTGTCTTTAATTTTCATGCCTTTGCATGTTTTCACATTCATCTGACCCAATATTATGAAAAGAGCAATAAAATCCTTGCACTGTTCTTCAATGCAAAATGTTAGCTCGTCTAAACTGAATAAAATTAATTTTCATTTACCAGAGAAAGAACAGTATGCAGCGAACAGCCAATTTTAATTCATTACACTTCTCAATTGCGTGTAAGATTAGAAGTCGATTTTAAATGATTACTTAAATATTTCATACGTTTCTAGACCCGCCTACATTTGCATTGGTAAAATTCAATAACCTGAAAAAAGTAAAAATTTAAGGACGATGGTAGGGGTAGCTTTGAGATAAACTTCTACCCACAGAACGTGTAAATTTACCTGGCTTTAGAACGCCAATTAAACTCTCACGTGAGTCTTAACATTGAATGTAGCTTAAAATTACAATCTGCAATTGTGCAATTTACGATCTAAATTTTGAGCACTTATTTTATTTTACACTTGTATTTTGCCTAAATATTGAAATGACGATGAAGATAAACTTCAACTGCATGATGATGCACTAAAATTTGAACTTAGCAATGAATTAGAAGCTACATTTTAAAATGTCATTTAGAAATAAAAATTTAAACTGAACTAGAAAGCAATTTAAGTTGAGATTCATAGTAGAATTTGCAGGGACTAACAAGACAACAGCAACTCAGTCGTACAATTATTAACCCTTTCTTGCATTTCCGTAAATTTTCTGCCATTTGTGACACAAGTGAAATAAATCACTTAACGTACGGCGGCAAAGTGAGGGAAGCCTACTGGTTCAGAGCAGATTTTATCTTGTCATTGCATGGCTTGTTATGATTTTATAAACATTAATTTTGCAATTGACCGCCAACAGCTGCAGGCGTGTGGTTTTAAAGGATTTATTTTGTGTGAAAATGTTTACAACTTAACACAACTTATAATTTATCAGCTTGGGTATCCGGTAGAGTAAGTTTTATGTAAGTAGAAGTAGTTTTTCAATTACGTTTTATTAAACGTGTAGTGCAAAATTTCGGAATAAGGCCTTTTCAATTATGTTAATTCAATTTATTTTCATATTGTAGAAAAGAGCTTTAAATTTAAAAAATGAATTCATGTGAATGAAAATGTTCATTTTCACAATTTTTCCATAATTAACGTAGCTAATTTCTCAACTGTTATTCCCTCAGATGCTAAAAATTTATCACAGTGAATAACACCGCTAAACAGTGCTTGACAGTGATAATGAAATCTATCTTCAAAGTACCGTAGATTTTTTAAATATTTATCTAGGGTTTCGCTCCAGTTGAATATTCTTATGACACACGTGATGAAGAGGGAATATGGTTTCACTTTTGTTTCCATTAAATAATGTGAAACATCGCCACAAATAAAGATTGAATAATTATCCGGGAACCTAACTTCAAGATAAACTGGATTTTAGAGCGATATTTAACTCTACTCACGGCTCTATACAATGTCAGTTAGCTATTGGAGCGTCGTAATAGCCTACAAATGGGCTACGATGATAAAATTATCAAAAAATTATGAGAAAAATTGTTAACATCCATCGCTCAGATACTGCAATGAATCTTGAAAGGGTTTTCTTGAAAAACGAAATGCTTCAGTTTATGCCACCACGCATGTTAGCACAAGTGGGGTAATTGCAGTAATTTATGTTCCTATTTTCCAACGATTTTATTCTCTTAGGTAACTAAGTGCTAAAATGAACTCTGTGTAAAATTGAAAATTGGTTAATCGGTATTTATTATTATAATGCGTTTACATTGGCTATGCCTTGCACGAACAAAAGTACAAGAGAGAGTAACCTAGGTCATTTTTTGATTTTTCAGTTCTAATTCGCTTATAGTATATTGAAGAAGAAAAAAAATGTGGAGGTGAACTGAGATCTAAGCGCACATTCTTGCTTGCAGTAGAGTAGACGCATCAATATTTGTAACCTCAGCCGCTGCACATGAGGCAACAGCATCAATAAAATCAGTGTCTGCAACAACAAAAACAGCAGAGCATCTGTGAAAACAAGTCACGCTGGCAAACACAGCAGCGAAAACCGCAGCAGCAACATAGACACCAGCTGCAACACAGACGGCAGCAGCAAACAGGCAGCAGCAACACAAGCAGCAGCAGTAGCAGCAACACAAGCAGCAGCAGTAGCAGCAACACAAGCAGCAGCAGTAGCAGCAACACAAGCAGCAGCAGTAGCAGCAACACAGCTAGGCAGCAGCAGCAACACAAGCAGCAGCAGCAGTAGCAGCAACACAGGCAGCAGCAGCAACACAGGCAGCAGCAGCAGCAACACAGGCAGCAGCAGCAGCAGCAGCAACACAGGCGGCAGCAGCAGCAGCAGCAGCAACACAGGCGGCAGCAGCAGCAGCAGCAACACAGGCAGCCGCAGCTGCTACGGTGCTGGCAGTGAGAGGCTCAGCAAGCGAGGACAGCTCTCTACTTAGAGGGAGGGGCTTGGGAGGCCAGCAGAGCTAGGGGGTGGGACGTGCGGTGCGCCAGCCAATAGAAGCGCGCTAGAGAGCGGGTGCAGGCACAAGCCCCGCCCTAGAGAGCAGGTCAGGGCCCGCCCACGAGTGTGGAGTGAGTGGGACACTGCGGTCACCACAGTTTGGTTCGATGCAAGGCAGTATTGTACGGCCGTCTCCCGGTGATAGTGGCAGCTACGTTCCTGGTGCGCTGGGCTGCGACACAGAGATAGAAGTGGGTGCTACTGAGCAGCCCTCCAAGCTAGCTAATTAATGTGTGTGCTTTTGTGTTCTCGATCCTCGTCCTCTTCGATCACGGTGGCGACGGCGGCGGAATTGTGGCGGCACCATGAAGCAGTCGGTGGTGGTGGTGGCGGTGGAGAGACGGCGGATAGAATGAACGGTGGTGGGGCCGTGTACGAGGAGCGGTCTCTCGAGGCGGCGGCTGCGGCACAAGCGCCTTTGCACATCCCTGCAAAAAGGGCATCAGCCGCAACGGCCGCTGCACTGCCCGGGACAACCTATCCACACCCCACAGATTGCTCAGATCCTGCTGCTCCGGGTGTTATCCGACATTCCCATTCCACCCAGCCTTGGAATTACCAACCTGACCATGCCGCCGCAACAGCGCCCTTCGATTCCCAATACAGCCAAGCCTTCTGTAGAGACGGAGTCACTCCGACTTATTACAATATCGCCGACTCCAGAGTCGCCGCAGACCGGAAGGCTTTGGCGTTTTGGCCGAACAAATACGACTATGCGCCAGGGCCTTCATCGATGACGGCAGACTCGTGCCAGGCCTTCGCAGCGCAGACCTGGTGCAACTACGCGCCCTACGGCAGAGTGGGCCACGTCGACTCCCACGGGCAGCCCGTCCCTTACCTCACCGCCGCTGATGGGGGGCCCAAATCCGCCATGGAGGCTGCTGGATACCCCCATGATGGATACCTCAGGAATTATCCAACAGCCGAATCCATGCCCCCCGCACCTTACCCCCCAGGTGGGTTCATTTTTGTTCACATATTGGTGTTGAGTTGTGATTATATATTTTTGTTGCATGCACAAGACAGGTTTCCCTCAGTACCTGATGTATACAATGAGGAGAGAAAATAATCTCTGTTAGAGGACAGTTTTTTCTTTCTTAAGATCTCCTTCCAAACTGTCATGGTCAAAATTAATAAATTCAAATTTATCAGTGTGGAAATGAATTAACCGTGTACGTAATTTCCATATCTCTAAAATTATGCACAGGTATAATTTATTCACACACTTGAAAAATTAAACTAATGAATTCTGATAGTGTTTGGTTGCTAAAAAGAACCCCTTGAAGTGCGTAATCCTGCCAAAACCCTTAAAAATATCGTTTTTTTTTCAGGAAGAATTTACTGACACCCATGGTTTTTTTATAATACTGATCATTAAGCGACAAAAGAAAATTGTAATCGTTTAAGTATTTTATTTAAAATAATTATGGCTATTGTATGTTCGTTTTTAGCTATCTAAGAAAGTGACAAGTTTGCCCGTTTTATGTCCATCATTTCTTGATTTTGTAAGACTTTTGTAGTTGTATTTCCTCTTTACTGTTGCTCACTGCAATTAATTTCAATTCAATTTTTGATCTTCCCAGGTGTGGGGATCATTACCTTATTTCCATTTCCTCTTTTTCTTCCACTTGCTGCTCAGTGCAATTTTTACTACAAGTTTTACTCAAAATTGAAAACAGGTATAATTTTCTGGTTCCAATCTTTCAGTTCATGATTTTAAATACTATTACTTTACATTTCATTTGCATTTGATATTATGTACTATTTTCAAGTGAAATCGTACGTATACTAGAAATTTAGCTACGTTTTTTATGCATACCTTTAATGACAGTTTCCTGACATTGTAAATCTTCACAGATCACTCGGTAAATTATAAATTTGACCAACATACAATTTGGAGTGATAATGCTCTCAAGAGTACAGAAATATGGGACATATTTTCATATTTTCTCACATGTTGTTATTAAGATCGCATCAAGACAAAAACTTTATGCAGGAAGAAAGGAAAATAACTTATAGCTAGTACTTTCAATCTTAAATATTATTGTTGAGGAGCCAGGAATAATATTACATCATTCTTGTCAGATAACTTATACCAAATCGTACAATGTTAAAGGTCTTCCATAATATCTTTGCTGATCATGAGCTGAAGGAACTGCCTCAAGGATTTCGCTAGCATCATTTAAATAAAATTATATCCTGCCGGCTTTGTGTAAATGATGAATATTTCAGAGTTCTGAGAAAATTGAGTTTTTAAGAGATTGAATTCAAAATTAAATTCTCAGGTTGAGTTGCCAACCAATTTTCAGAATTCAACAATAATATTTATATGAAATATTTCTGAGAAATGAACAAAAATTTTGAATATCGAAACGCCCTAGGGGCAGATCAAACTTAATCATGATGAATGAATAAAAATTCATAGATATATTTCGGATGCCTCACAATAAATCATTAAAAGAAGTGCGTATTTCAACATTAGTGATCAATATTATATTTTCCATGTAGTAAAAATGTAGGCTGTCTATTCTTTACAGATATTAAAACACATGAAATGAACCAATTTTTTAACATTTTAAACTTCTTTGCGACATATGTGTCGCTGAACTTTCGAATTAAAGGTTAAAACCATACTTTTGAAAACCATGTCTATTCAATTTCCATCCGTGTTGAGGCAAAACTAAATTCATTGTAAATGTGATTCTAATACTTGTTTCAAACAATATTCATTCCTTTGATTTTGATGTAGCTCAAGGGTGCTTTCATCAGTCCTCAAGGGATAGTTATATGTACAGTGCAGCATCAACACCTGTCTTGACATCTTTTTAGGGTTTTTTTCAACAAAATTATGCAAAAAGCCCAATAAAAAATGACGATACCAATGAACATGTCCGTAAATCCTCGTATGTTTTTCTAAATTTTAATAAAAGAATTCTGCACTTTAAGAATACTAGGTATGTTATAATCGTTGTCTTAAACAATCAAATACATACGCAATCATTGAGTGCACTTTGAAATTTTTCACTTGAAAACAGATTTGAATACATGATAACTTCTTTGTGAAATTTCTAAGAGCACATGTGGCTGCTCCCGTGACCTACGCCAATTGTTCTCCGAGATGTTAATATGAAATTTATCATTGAATGCATTCAAATGTTCATTTGAAAATATGTGTACTTGAATTTCAGCCACCATGCCAATGGTAACTGAAATATATTAAGAAAATAAAATACGTGCTGAGTATGCCGTTCATGGCAGCATATTCGGAAAATGAGTAAATTTAACGATTACATTATAAAGTGAAGTAGCTACGTGAAAAATTGAAACACTTCAATCCAAATAGCGGTAGGTAAATAACACGCCATACATACGTATGTCACAAACGAAAGGGTCGTTTGCACTACGAGCAGCTTCGTACGAACAGTATGCTCTGCGATCAGCAACAAAAAGTCGTAAAGACGATCAACACCGAGAAACCGTTTACATGATAATCAGCTACTAGAAAATCATTTGCACGTTGATCAGCGCAAATTTACAGCGTACAAACAATATTTTAGACGCGGAACATGTATTTTCAGTTCATTTACATGTGAGATGACATAGAACGGTCCATTAGGACTCGCACATCCGGCTTGCTGCGTAAAAATTGAATATTTCTGCATCGTCTGACTCGTTATTTTGCATAGCGCCATGATTTACTCTAGGGGAAATTAAAAATATTCCTGATAGAGAGGTTGACACCATATCGTGAAATTTGCATTCGTCTACATGGTGGAGAAGAGTGAATATTTAGCTCATTTATTTGTACGCATCAAACAGAAACTTGTATGTTGCCAGGCAGGCTGGGTTGACAACATGTGGTGGACAAAGAATTTTTTCTTTATCATAAAAAATTTACATATACTCAAAATTGACGTGCCAGAGGAATATCAAGTGAAATTTTTTATTCAATATAAGCGAAGTATGAGTTTTTTTCATGATGTATTGCCTTTAGAAAGCGTCGAGTATAAGAATATCTTTCTTACCCAGTTATGCGTTTGAACGGGTTTCATTTTAGCTCTCGTAAATAACATTTTTTGAAAATAAATAAAAATGCTGTAAATAAATTATTTTAAAAAGCTAAAATTCACATCTCGGGTTTTTTTGACAGAATCACGCATAATATTCAGTTGTAATTTTTACAAAGATCAATAGTGGAATCGTTGCAAATAGAAAATCGTTTGTTCATGTTTCCATGCACGAAAAACTGCTCTATTAATGCACTCAATCTCGTGTCTAGATTTTCAATAGTTTTATGGATCTAAAATTCATGCAATTATAAACGTATTCCACTAATGATTGACATTCACTATTGTATTTATACTTTTCTCACGCTTTACGCTTGGCATAATCACAGCTAACTATTAAAATTGACGAATATTATCATTCACCTCGGAAATGGTTAATTTAAAAAAATTATCTTGATCAATTAATAAAAATTTGAAAGATATTCTAGAGGCTTGAGATTGTATGAATGAATTTATTGTTGACCGTAGGATATTGTAACATAAAATTAATGAACATGCACTTGTATGCAATCTATCAAGTAATTTTAGAAACTCGTTTTTCAGTGCAGCCATATAGATTATAAGTAAAGATTGGCTGTTTTATAATTTCTGAACCAGAAGTTATTAAACAAGAATTATTGTTCTCGGTGATGATCATGCATATGTTTTAATTCGATGTCATTATTAATCGAAAGGAAATAGATAAACAGTATGTTACATTGAAAGTTCTTTTATGAAGACATCATGATCATCAGCACATAGTTTGTTAATGTAGTGAAAACATGTTCTCAATTCATCTCTAAAAAATATTTTTTTCTGGAAAGAAAAACTAATTTACAGAAGTAAAGGTTTCATGTAATTCATGCTCAAGTTTGCCCTTAATGGTTATTTTTTACCCTTAATGGTCAACTTTAATCATAAATTATTATTGTCCACTGCATGGCAATGATCAAATTTAACCTTAAAAGACAAACTACTGCTTGAAAATTTTTATTTAGCGAGTGGCTATAGAACAACAAGAAACCAGTTGCATTAGGAAGTAATTAGCGATGTTCCTAGTTTCAATAGATCACAGCAGAAATACATTTGAAAATTTAGGTAAATGTTGGCAAATGATTGGTTTTAGTGTAAAATTTACGGCTCTCAATTTAAGTTCTAAATTTGTCCAAGTTTTTCGGATTTTAATCTCGATAAAAATAAATATAAGTGTACTCGAATTTATTCTAGGAATAACATCGGCTCTGTTCTCTTTCATTTTAGGTAATTGTTCAAGTTTTCCCCCTTCGATTATCTCGGAAATCAGTCATTTAACGTTTTCGCCATTTCAGTATTAGGCTTCATATTAACTTTTAATTTTTATTCAGTTGAGTAAACAATAATTACCCGTAATATTAGGCTAATCATCAATATTTCCATCATAAAATTAAAGCAAATATTTTGGACTGTGATGCTTGAAATCGTGCTCAAATTCGATAACCCTGATCTAACGTCTACACAGTTTTATGCCTTCAAATATTTCCGTGAAGGCTTTTTTCGTCGGATGTACCCACTGTTTTTATAAGGCAAAGCTGCCACGTTTTGTAATAATTTTATAACTCGTCAAAAACATTTAACGGCATAAATTTTTGGGCTTAATTTGCTCTTCATGTAGTTATATGTAACAATTCATGATATGAACTATCTTGAACATGAATGATTTCCATAAAATTGAAATTAATGACACGAAAAAAACAGGAGCACTGGCACTCATGTGGTCTTCCAATTTATGTTTGTAACTTTCAGTTCTTTAAATTTTTTGAAAATTGCAGTACTTCAAAATGTTGTAAATAACCGTCGATCCTTCAAAAACTGAAATGTTTGCTCTTTATTTACCATTCATTCTTTTTCTGAAATAGTTTGTCATTACTCCACTTTACATTATAATAGCACCTTGTGGATACATTCACACATTAATCCAAAATATTTTAGGTTAGACTCGTGCTACATTTCCATGCTCTTGTTTTCTTTCCTCATTAACAGTAAAGTAAATAATTCCCATTTCTGCGTATCAGAAGTGCATTAGCCACTTATTTTCTACGTCAATACTCAACAAATCTTGCGAATTATGTTTTAGCCCCCAATATAACCTCCATAATTTTGTGTTTTACCATTAATTCATGTGGTAAAAAAAAATCTTAATTATATTCTCTATCCAAACAACGTCATGACCATAATTCTATTTCAACCGTCACCACCATAGTTACCGTATATCTTCTATGAACGTCTCAACGTCTCCACCCGTGATTTCCACGGCTGTATTTAAATGAATTAATATTACCTAACTGCGGCGTGCAGACCTTAAAATCTGATA
>JACJUY010001240.1:0-12406 GCA_014220935.1 Platorchestia sp. MABIK
ATGCTCCAGCAAATAATCTGAGACGCGAATTATGACAACGAAGTTCCCATCATCAGAACAAGGGAGGAACCCATAACACAGTGAGTTCATTGGAAAATATTAATGAAGGGAATTTTTTTGTCCGGTTCCAAAATTTTTTCTATACATTAAATTTCTTGATATTGGACCATTTTATAATCAATATTGTAAAATTACTAGAGAAACTACGAAAAGAATGTTACACTAGGTTCCCTTTTTATCTTTAACTTTTGGACCATACGCGAGAACAAGGTAATAAAAGTTGTGAGTTGTGATGCTGGTTGATGTCAAAATCAAGAATTGAAGGCGAAGGAAAGCCCACACTCGTGATGAAAAACACCTTTACTATTGCGTACTCGTGCAATTCATTCGTAGACCCTTCAGGTATCACTCGTACAATTCATTCGTAGATCCTGCAGGTATCACTCGTACAATTCATTCCTAGACCCTTCAGGTATCACTTGTGCAATTCATTCATAGATCCTTCAGTTATCACATTCCGCCCTGGCCAGAAAAGGACAGCGTCCCCTTAGGTCATTGTGGGCCGCCATACGCTGAATATGACAGGAAATTGTCACCCAGATCTTCGAGATGACCGTCTGCTTTAAAAAAGAAAATTAATTTTGATCATGAAATATATATATATATATGAAAACATATTTTTGCATTTACATATATAATTGTGTATAAATGGCTGGGCATGTGTGTGAATGTATGAAAACCTACATTTCACTAAAATGTTTTCCTTGTGTACCTATGTTAGTGTAAGAACAGTGTTTACCGCTTGAGATTAAAAACATCTCGTAGTTTAAGCTTGAACTTCACCTGAAAAAGAATATTTGTTTCAGCATACATAGTTGCCGAAGAAGCATGCATGAACAGCACTCAAAATTTTGTTTTTTAAGATACTCTAATTTTGTCTTGTGTTAAATTAGATTTAAAAATTAGAAAAAAAAAACATCGGCATCAACGGATGCTTTATTTCCAATTGAAGCCTGATACATATCATATTTTACATTGGTTTTTCAAATGCCTTATAACTAACACCAGGACGCCATGACGCTTTCCCCCGGTCAAAGACCGGTACCCATTTCAGACACCTGGGTAGAGTGGGGTATTGTGCATAAAATTTTTTCTCCTATACCCAACAGAGAAAATTGCCACCAGCGCCGAGACTCGAACCCGCGTTTCCCGCACGGAGTCAGGTCCGATAGACACACGGCTATGACGAGCACGTAGTTTAAGCACCCGTACATCCATATGCATCCATTTTTCAGACAGAAAAAAATGACAAGAATTTATGGAAAAAACAACTTGAAGTGTGTTAAAAATGTTTCAAGAAAATAGTGTTCTCTCATAGAACTTTAAGCACAAAAACTGTTTCTCGCAATTTCAATCAGAAGAAATTATAAGATTAACACAATCTGAAGAAAAACGTTCGAATATGAATATTAACAATTTTCACTGATATGATTCCAGCAAAAATAGGACAAAAACAGAAAAAAATCATTTGACTGTTAACGCAGGTTACTCCAGCCATTGGAACAGTCATTGTTCATAAAAAGTGAAGAAATCAGAGGTTCAAACAATGGAAATACGTGACAATTTGTTCAAAACTTGTCACAAACTCTATTTTGCCTTGTGTTGTGCGGGCACAGTGCAACAAATTGATTCAACTTCGAGTTGTGTTTTTTGTCAGGTAACGAAGAAACAATCCCCGAGTTCGGCATTTTGAAGCAAACTTCACTGTGCGGACGAAAAATCGAAAAGTGCCACGCAATCGTTTTTTGTTGTTGTTGCTTGCTTGTTTGTTTCTTTACTAGAGAAGTTTAAATAAAATACAATCTTCGAAACAACGAATGAAACGTATTTTGATGAAGTTAAATTTGTACGGATCAAAAAAAAACTGCAGGTAACAGTAAAAATTCTACTAATTCAAAACAAACTAAAACAACGTGAATTTTTCTCTTATTTTAAATTGAAGTCAATGTGTTGAAATTGGTACCAACAGAATTATATTTTTAAAAGATTATTCGAAATATTTTTGTCACGTTTTAAGAAATGACGATGAGCATCGAATTTTTTATCTACCCGAGAGAAGAATTGTAAGGAAATTTCACGCAAGTTTTGAATATTCACATGAGTTTTTGAGACTGCGAAACTTGCGGTAATAATTCTGAAGCGTTGGTGTAAACTCAGAGGATAGGATAACGAGAACTCATTATTGACACGGTCCAGCAGTCCCCACTGTCATTAGAGAAGCAAGTTATGCACGGCGCTCCTCACAGACGCCGGTGCGTGCCACCTTATTGTGAGTCTCTTCATCAAGCATGCATGGGCGGTCAAAGTTTGGCTCGAGCTTGATTTATATAGCACAGTTTCGCCTTCCAGAAGCCTTTCTGTTCAGCCTTGCATCCTGCAGGCTTCTAACTTTTCCCCCCTCAGGCGAAATTGCCCACGCTGCCTAATTACTAAAAATTTTTATCATGCAGGGAACTCGAGTACCGCCGTCACAACAGGCTTTAGTTCTGAATAAAACTGCCTAAAAATTCTTTAACCTTGCTTCTGATCTAGAGCCTAAGCAGAAGATGAGAATTTTTTTCTTTCCAAACTCATTATGCATTCAATTAAGGAAAGTTTACAGAATAGAACACAATAGAATATGGCAAAAGGCATGAACCAAGTGGCACATTCTCAGGCTGCTGCCGAAGTCCCTTGCCTTCTGACGCAAATCACGCTCAGGCACCAAGGCATTCGTTTTGAGGCAGAATATTGGCCGTTACACAAAAGTGTTGTATGATTTGGCAGTTGTATTACGTTGCCAGTAGCATGAAATTTAATATAAATTTTTAGGTAAGAGAAATCCATTGTGAACTAGTAGATACAGTTGATAACAATAAGATGTTATGAATGCCTTGTGCAATAATAAGTCTGTATGAAGCCATTGAGCGTTTCTTCTTCTGAGCAGTTCTTATAATTTAATTGCCTTATAGCATTCACACAAACATTGGTTTGACTGGTGGAGAAATTAAACTTAAGTCTTGGTGGATCATTTATAGAAACAAATCTCCCACAAGCAGGTGCGGTTTGCTGTAAAAGAGTTAGTTCACCATTGCTTGTTCAATTATTTCAACAATTTTATATAATTTATTGCTAATACGATTCCAAACTTTTTTATGTTGTTATGTTCATGGTACGGAATTTAAAACATAATTTAATGGGTTCGACAGAAACATTACCAAAAATATATTTGACAAAAAACTATTGTAATATAATCGAAAATATTCGTTGTAAGGGTACGCGTGTACTTTTAAAGAAATCGCCTTTTCTTTTTGCATGCAAAGATTAATAGAATGTACATTCGTCAAAACATATTAGAAAGATCATTTAACGAACATAGCATCGTATAATTAGAAACATCATTGACCTTTTGACGTTTCGGGCTGAGTAGATAAGGTAAAATATCTGCGCGTAGATTTAGAAAACAAGATTGACCCTCTCGAGTCTGGTTTTACATAAGGAACCACTCCCAAAATGCCTAACCATTCCAAGATCTACCGTCCCTATATATCACTTTGAAAAAGATAAAGAGACCGGTACTATAGTGATTTTGCCAGGGCGTTGAAAACCTTCCCAATAATCACCAAAACCTGGGCGCAAACTGTGCCGCAAGATTCGAATGAAGACAACAGATTCGTTGAAAGATGTCGCCCAAGACTTAGATACGCAGGCATCGGTGTAGCCATTTTTAGCATTTAAAAGTGCTTAAACGTGGACCTAACGTAGACTTTGAAGGACTTCTCTTTGCAAACCTCAGCATCGCAGCAATCTCAAATATAGTTGAAACTTTCTTGGAGAAAGAAAATTGCGTGAGGAACGCACCGCTATGGAGTAGAAATAAAAATTGAGTAGATTAAAATAAATGAAATTAACAAAATGTACACTAAGAAAGACGGTGCTTTTCTTGCCACGAGTATAGTCAATAGTTAACAGTTTAGGTTGTTGCTTGATGAATTGGTGTGGTTTCAACTCAAGTAAGACATATAATTGAATTGCAGTGAAAGAGCTAGTCAAATCTGATGATTATATCAAGATCCTGAATGAAAATTTCAAATTATCGGCACAAAATCTCATTCTCGGCTGGTGGCTTCAATTCCAGCCCGACAATGGCCACTGACGCGCGTCTACGTCTGAAGCCACACGGCTTCACCAAAATTTAAACCACACTTTTGCCAGGGCCTTCAAAGAGTCCTGATTTGACTTTTACCAAAGGAAAATAAAATTCATCGTTAGGCGGCAAAAAGCATCAAGAATTAGAATATAAAAATTAGAACATAAAAGGATGAAATATTTCCCAGTCGAACAATTTTAAACTATTTTGAGATGCAGAAAAATAGACGATGATAATTTGGGGAGAGGTCAGACTGTGGGCTAGGGATATTGCATTCCCCTGTTCAAATTATTCAAAAAAGAAATTGGCAATTCATGTTTACATTGATATTCTTGATAATCTACTTAATGTAACTTTTTCGATAATTAAACTGAGTTTGACATACTTTATTTCGTGTGCTAAATAACAAATGAACAACTTTGAATTATGAGCGTGATGTTCTTAAAAATTACTAAAAGAACTGGACAATGGAGAGTACATGAATAATTTCGCTTCAACTTTGACTCAAATGATACTTGTAATAATGAACAGCGTAGTAGGAGGACAAAAATTAATGATAAACATTTTGAAGAAATAAAAACCTAACAAATTTCTTTCTTTATTGGTTAGACGTCAGAGGATGATGAGAGAACCAAATTCCCTATTTATTGCGTTAAATTCGCGCATCCGCGTTCGGGTTCACTTGGTTTAGGTAGGCGGTGCGAGCAAAACGTGCTCCACTTGAGGTTTACGTTCGCATGCAAGCGTTTGACAGAAGCCGTTGTGGGCGACGTGGCAATTTAGTGATGCCATCAGACGCGCCTAAAGGTGAGCGCCAGCAGCGCCTCCCCTCAGCCCTCCTCCTCGCCAGTGCTGCCTGCCTTCCGTCGCTTCTGGCTGACGTCATTCGGGTGTTCTGCTCCTTGGTCGGGCTCTTCCGGTGTTCCTGGTGTTCTCCCGTCCCACGGAGTGTATACTGTAGGTCTTAAGGGTGTTCTCCCGTCTCGTGCATGGTAAATTTCCAAGATTAATGGTGTTTTCTCGTCTCATAATGGTGTTCTCCCGTCTCATGGATGGTATACTTTCGGTATTAATGGTGTTCTCCCGTCTCATGGATGGTATACTTTCGGTGTTCATGGTGTTCTCCCGTCTCGTGGATGGTTTACTTCCTCTTTTAATGGTGTTCTGCTACTTCATGAGAAGTGTTCTCTGGTTTTAACGGAGTTTTCCCACTTAATGGATGGTAGACTGCCTTCATTAGTGATGTTCTACTGTTTCTCAGTGTTCTCTCAATGGTGTTCTCTCGGCGTTACTGCTTTTTTCGTCTCATGGCCAATATTCTCATGGTGTTGAATGGTGTTCTCCCTCTTCACTATTGTTTTTTCAGATGTTGACGATATTTTCCTGGTGTTCTTCTTCGTTGTAGGTGTTCTCAAAAATTTAACAAGCCATTGTTTATACTTTTAATGTACGCAATTGAGAGCCAAAGAAAATTTCAGCTTTGATTTTCAGTTTTACTCTTAAAAGCAACGTCAAATCAAACACTTAACAAGGTTCACTTCTGTAGCTTATTCGAAAAATATGGTAACAAAGCATTACACAGTTCTCAGTGCATCAAAAAATAACTTTTTAATTTATTTGATAAAGAACAAAGTTTAAATGAATTACGAGTCTTGAAATTCAGAGTAAATGTATTTTCACGTAACATTTCCTCATATTCTTCCTAATGACAGAACACGAAAGAATAATATTCAGCCACTTGTGCTGATGCTGAAAGAAGCACGAGGTAGTCTTTTTAAATTTCGGTTGGTCACCAAGTTTTGTGGCCTGAAAAATTACTGCACATTGAGTGCGATATTTATTGCGAGGCTAAATTCTCACGAAAGTTTGGGACCCAAATAATTGCGATGTGGGAGTTAGTGTTGCGTATCACCGAATATTGTGCAATGAGAAGTCCAGCATAAGTTTTATGTGCTCTATTCTGGGTGAAATAAAGTTTCTGGCGTGCTTTGTTTAGTGCGCTGTGAAGTGAGCATTAATAATTACATTTTTAATTTCATATTGTCTCATCAGGTTATTCAAATTCCTGGAAATTTGTGTCATTGAACTACTCATTTTATTGAACTGAATGAAGAGGAATGAAGTATTTCAAGGATTCACTCATACAGCGATTAATCACCGACCAGCCTTGAGATCATCTCCTTATATATCTGGAAACGCCATCGCATGAGGCATAATTTCAGGTTCTTCAGAGTTCAGCCATAATTTGACAGAGCCTTGCCAAGCTTTCGGCCTCTGCCTTTTTAAAGCTCACCCAGATAACCAATCAGCCTCATCAATCCTTCCCGTAGCACTGGCTCGGCCTGTGATGCCTCAGACTTTCTGGTAAAAAGTTGACTTTTAGTTGGAAAACATCGAAGAATGAGGTATTATTCAGACAGAGTTTTGCTCGCATCAGGATTTTCGGTTTATCTTTAGTAATCATGAAGGAAACTGCCAGATGGAAGCCCTTATGGCAAGATAAGTCTAATGCAAACTAAGAGGAGCAGAAGAATTTTCCTTAAATTTAAACCAGAGACAAATTTTAACTTTTGATTTCAAAAACGGTTGATTAATGCATTAAGCAGTTAATAAATAGTTACAGAGGACGTTACTCATATTTACACCAAAAGTTAGTGTGTGTGTTTTTTGTTATACAAATTCACAGATGGAGGTTTTCGGGTCATTTTTTTTAAATATAATAACAATATTTCCCATATACAAAATAATTTTTTATATAATATAACATTTTGGAAATAAGCCATAATAAATATTATTTACATTGGCCTCGGAAACATGGATATTTTCAGAAAAATTTTTAGATGTTTAATCAGCTGTCAAATGATAGAAATATTTAACTCTGGATTACGTCTAGAGCAAAAATTTGATATATGAAGTACCTAAATCGAATAGAATGTTTCAATTGGCAATTGAGGCTGTTTCCGTAAGCGGTATCAAAAAGACCTTGAATTCAAAAGCAACAAAAATGGTAACTAAGTGTTATGGTGCTACACAAGTTAAGGAAATAAGTGTCTTCAGTAAGCTTTGAGTTGAGGCCAACTAGAGTTTGTCAACTCGATGCCCACAATCCTCGAGCGCTTCGCAATTATACCCAAGCCTGTAATGGAGTTCTTGTCTCTTTTGCTTTGAGGCACTGCATGCAGCTGAAGCCGACAAAATTGAAATTGTATCCCTTACAAGACCTGAATCCTGTTATGCACCCTGCAATATTGGATTTGCGGAGTACATAAAGGCTCTCGCCTTCTTGGCCACTGCCTCGACCTCCTCAGGGCGATCTCCTGACCCCAATCGCCTTCGCGTCATGACGATCCTCAAAAACTCACACTAAAGTACACCAGAAAAATGTTATTTTAGCTCCTCCTCGCAAAAGATTCTGCTGGCGAAAATAATAAATCTACTTCGATTAGGAATTACTTTCGTGAATGATAAAGATTTCTCGTCCATAACCTTCCTGAGATTATTTCCACAGTTTTTAGTTTATTCTTTTTTGTACATCGAACGTATAGCCCGCTGGCAGGGATTTTTTGTGGTTCAAGCAATGAAATGTGTTGATTTTATTCATCTTCCTGAAAATGTCGCTTGCTTTCAAGCAAAATTTTGGAATCAGCGGCAGAGTTGGAAAAAAGTTTCTGAAGTTATTTTCAAATGAGATCTATTATTGATTTACAAATTTTTTTTTGAATGATATAATTTTTTGTGAAACTATGCTTGAGAAATTTCACAATCTATTTCTTTACACAATCGGTAAGTTTTGGCACTACTTTTCACGCAATATCTTTTCTCGTCAAAATATCCCTTAAGTAAATCATCGTGATTGAAACTTATCTCACCTAAATTCATTCTGAATAGAATTGTCACACTGCATGTATAGGAAGATTTAACCCTGGAACGAGTTCCCAAAAGGATAAGCCTGTAACTTTAGAAGTAACCATTTTTACACTTTTAAATTCCAGAATGTTGCTAGTATGGAATATATGATGATAACAATTAAAATGTTCAATGGCTGAGTTGGATTTTTATTGCAGGCGTGAACAGTACGAGTATAACACGAAATAAATATCCAAGCCCACCCTATCTTCAGAATGAGAGTGGGGCTTCTATCTAGCATCATTTTGTGTGCGTGGGGAGTGTTAGAGGATGTAGTAACTTGAGCGAAGTCATTTGTCTACTGTCAGTATCCAAACCTCCTGTAGTTTGTACATATTAGTGTTATACATAAGGGAATACAGAACCATTGCATCATTTAAATTTGTGCCTCGCTTGGAGGTTGTTGTCCAGAGAACACTGTAGGTGGGAAATGTTCGTCGGATGAAGAACCTTTGAAAACACAAACATCCGACGCTGAAAAAGACAGGGAAATGATGAAAAGGATACCAATTATCTGCATTCCATCGAATAAAGATGGCATAGATGACGATATCTTATCAAATCCTAAATATTCAGAATATTTCCAGAGTATAGAGGTAATGAATGCTTGAGTAAATGTGTACATGAGCGAATGACGAGGGAGCTTCAAGCGAAACAAAAAATTTAAACCGCTTAAGAAATAAAGTCTGGAAAAGTTTATTTCCAGATACTGGACTCTATTTGTCTATTTATTGGTTTGTACATACCGAAAATTGAGCTCGTTTCTCAACTGTGGAGTAAATCAAATGGGCATCAGACTTGAAACAAAATTTTGCTCAAGATTAATTTAAGGAAATTTTGCACGTCATGGTTTCGATGACGCTGTTGAAGAAAAATTTAATTTTCAAATGAATTGCAGCCAATCACAGAAGTGTTCGTTTGGTCTAAAAGTTTTTAAAAATCACGTACTGAGTTTGTAAAATTAATATTCTGCTAAACAAATCCCTTTCTTTACAAGGCATCCTTTTCATTTGTACATTCTTTTGAAGACAGGAAAGAACGGAATTAAATTTCAGAATATCTGTGATACCGAAGCATATTAAGCCCTGAAGGTACAGTTAATCGAAAAGTATCAGTAACGTGCCACAAAAACGCTTTTTCTTTAGTGTAAAACTAGAAATTTAATGCTACACAAAGACCATACATCTTTGAGATATGAAGTTTAAACTGAAGTGAGGACGAAATCAAACAAAAATGAAAATTTTAGAATATCAATCATTTATTGTAAATCGTACAATTAAAGACAAAACTCAGACGCAGGGAAGACAAAATATTCATTACACAATTAAAATTCCTTTCTGGAACTTTCATGATCAGATTCTTATCGTTTAGGATACTCAATTAAACGACCTATTCTGCAGCGTGCAAGCAGCTTCTGTCAAGGATTCTCCGGATGCAGAAAGCCAAAGAACACAGCACTCAAGTATGGAATATGATAAAATTTAAAAGCACAAGTATGACAATCGATACAGAATTTTATGAAAGATTCTCAACACTGCTATAAGCCATCTACAGGCCACTCATTTGAAATGGAAGTATGAGAGAACGAAGTCCAATAAAGAAAGATCAGATGCTCGAAGCAAATTATCACGAGATCAGTTCATGCTTCTTTAATGGTTAAGAAAGGCTTTAAGGAATCCCATCGAAAATTTGCGCATCTTATGGCATCAGTTTGTGTAAGCATAACTGGATAAACTAACGCCAATTATTCCACGAAGAAAATCAGAAAAGGTGCCCTATGCGCATAGTCCAACTTCTGTCATAAAAACATGTTGCTGCTCGATTGAATTATACCAATGTTTTTTTTTTCATCGAAAACGTTTATTTCGATAATATTCTGTGATCATGTTTCATCAAAATCCACCTGTTTGGTAACAATTACAACAGGGCTGCTTGGCAACGGCCGAATACTTCCTTGCGGTCAAAAAACACTCCTCTCACCGTGAAGTACTCGTACAGTGTTGCATGGGAGCATCATTTTATGGGGTTGCGTTTCATCAGCAGACCAAAGAGACTTCATTGGGTAGAAGAAACGACGAATTTATCCAATTATTTTCTAATCTTCTTCATATACCTCACTCCTTCCGTTCAAAACATGAAATTAGGACAGACTGGATGGGTTTTTCACCAACGAAAATGAATCAGAGTTTTAAACTGGTCTCCACAGCCTCCGGATCTTTATCCAATTGAAGAGTTGCTGGAAGCCGCTGAAAAATTACGTAGGTTAGAGGTAGCACTCTGATCTGGCTGAATTAGATAAAATGGATCCTAGAGAATGAAAAAAAAAGTTCTAGATTTTTTGTACTAGATCCTCATATCTTCTATTGATACAGTTGTAGCTAGTAATTAGTAACGCAATATAGAATTAATGAATTTATATTTTAATTGATGAACACGGTTTTGTTACCCTTTTTTCTTGGTTTCATTGTTAATTTTACGATTTACAACAAATGTTTGAGTACTTAAGATTTTTTAGTGCGTTTCATTTTTATTCTTCAGTAGCAGTTTCAAATCTCAAAGATGCGTAGGATTATATTGAATCTCTATAAATAAAACAATTTTCCTCGTTACCAATACTTGCTTACCCCACTGCAGATATTCACGAGACCATTGTAGTAAATGAGCTTAAAACCTTCAATCTGGGAGCCAAAGTAGCGTTACGACTTTCTGACGCATACAAGAACACTGGCCGCTATATTAAGTGTGACCACTTTTTCATTACCTTGTGCTTCGGAAGAGAGCTATTGCGAAGGAAACCCATTCATTAGAGAAATCCGAAAAAATGATCTGAGTTCCTGACTTCCTGTACAGTAAGAAAAGGAACAAATCCGTGTACTATTATTCACTGTTTTCGAAAGATGTAATTGCAGTTTTTTGCCATAAGAACGGTAACGGAGTGACGTTACTAAGCACCGCGTATAACGGCATTGGCAATGAATCGGAAGTTGAAAACACACCTAAATTAATACAAAAATTTAATTTTACCAATGGAAGGCAACGAAAAAAATAAACTAATTTTTCATGTTATTTTCCTAAAACATGTTTGAAATCGTTACTAACTTTTAAACAACGACAAAACAAAGCCTATTGATATTTGCTCTATTGCCATTTAACGACAAATAAAGAGTGACCGGGTCTCACAGACCCACTTAGTCAGTGGGCTTTTCGTTTTTCTCGTTTTCGTCCTCGCTCTTGGGCTAAAAAATAAAAGTGTTACCATATTTCTAAAATCCCAGATGAAACTGTGAATGTATTTGGTGAACATATTATTATTGGAGTGATTCTATCTGCTAATGCTTCCTTAAATTCAATCTAAAACGACTGCCGAGAAATCCAAAAATGACAATCATTTTTGCCCCTGTCGTTGAACAGCCATGCCGCTCGGCAACCTCGCCTCAATAATCCTACTTCCAAAACTCTGCATAGGATTACATTCTCCATTTACCCTCGAGTTAACTCGCAACGGTTGCAGTCGCAACATCAAGACGATGATGCTCGGCGGAAGGCCTCGTTCGGCTCACGCAAGTCATGATTGAAGTGAGCCTATAGAAAGGCTGGTGGCTTGCACCGTCTCTGACTTTCTTTATTTGCGAAGTTAGACGCCGCGTTGTCTCGAGGTAACCTAACGAAGAGCAATCACGCCAGTCTCTTAAATTCCTTTCTATTTCTGAGGTTTTAGGTCGCGAAAACTCGCGATTGCAACTGAACTTGTGGGCCTACAATGCGACAGGAAGTCGTCCTCCTGAAGAAATGAAAATATCTTCTTCAGTAAACGCATGGAAATTTCAAGTTCATCAAAATGCCAATTTTTGAGTGAACATCTAACTTTTTCTTTATCGATCAAGCAGACCACACACGATTGAATGTTGAAAAGAATTGCTCGCTTTTTGTTCACAGTTGCACCTAGCTTGTTTTAGCTGTTCATGAACTATTTGTTATTTCGTATGGTCGGCTTGACGTGTACAGCTTCCTAAGATTTTCCAAACCATTAACATTTCAGAATAATGCTGTCCATTCATCGATGCAAATACCTTGAATGAATTCCAAATTCGTCGTGCGTACTCCAAAGGAAGTCAATGGCAACAGACTTACGAGGTCAAAGTTTCACAGGTGCCATTTTTCAAATCTGTGTCATTACTCGTACAGGGTGCGCCAGAGAAACTTACTTATTTGAAAGGTCAATAAAAACAAAAGTACTTCAGTTATTGTTTTAAATTATTTTTTATATGAGAATACAATATCCGAATTTTTTTTCATGTTGTCTTGAAAATG
>JACJUY010001240.1:12857-79627 GCA_014220935.1 Platorchestia sp. MABIK
CTGACTGGCGGGAGAAACAAACTTGGGAACTTCCATCTCCAGATGCGCCCCCTCTCGCCCCTCTACCCGCTCAACTCACCGCGCGGGAATTTTTTCAAATAAGTAAGTTTCTCTGGCGCACCCTGTACATGCATAGTACGGGACACATGGCATGCGGATATTGCAATGAATTTGAGCTTCAGCGCACTCAGAGTGAGTTTGGTGTGAAGAGGCCACTCGGCGCTTGATGGACAGCGTAACCAACGCACCAAATTGTGTGGTGAGGGAACATCGAACTAGTTCCTCCTTCACGCAGTGGAGCAGGTGAAGAAATTTCTCACTATTGATAGGGTATTTTGAATTTATCCAAAATCATTGTAATATATCTAGTCACTTTAGCTTTTGAAAAATTAATCATACCAGTAGTACGATGTTGACTTTGGCTAGCAAAACCATATTTACTTGGCTTCACCCACTCTTGAATATACAAATCGCTGTGTTAATAAACTTTGGTTTCCGAAAAGCTGTAGTTCACAACCTCAAATTACATGCAATATATATGAGTTATTTTTCAACTTATACTGTACATTGTTAATGCATGAAGTACTAACTGAGAAAATACGTGGTGCAGTGTTGGTAGAGAGAGGTAGCTTTCCAATTTACTCCATCTAATAAACAGTTCAGGTGAAGTTAATTTTCTCTTCAATCTCATCCTTCAAAACTGTATGGAGTTTATTCCACATTCAAAACAGAGAGCCATGGCTAAAAAAACGAAGACTTCAACCGAAATTGCTTCGCTGTTGTTTTTAATGAATAAAACACTGTAAGATGAGAATTTATCACATTATTGAACGTAGAAAGTATTCACTCAGAACATTGCGCTCTATTGAAAGCGGCATAAAATAATTCAGCGTAACAATTTTAAGGGTCGAAATTAATCTCACAACTTGCATTCTATGGAACGCGGCCCAAAACTGAGCTGTGCTGCAGCGAACTGAGTGTTTATGGCCTGCAGGCAGAACTTCCATAAGCTGCTGCGCAAGCTGAGGAGAGCAGCTCGGCAATGGAGACCAAAAATGCACCGTATTTTCTTGCTAGCTCTTCCTGTTTGCCCGGGCTCACTCTAAAGCCTTGCTGCTGCTGCTGCTGCTGCTGCTACTCTAACTCCGCTAATGTTACTCCAGTTGATGCTTTTTTAGCAGCTACCATATTGTTGCTTATATTTTGTTTATTTTAGAGCCGTAGCCACTCTCACTTTCCCATTAGTGATACTCTGTGCTCAACTGCTTCATATTCATTGCTTTTATTTTCATTGCAGTCATTTTATTATTACTGACGGCATGCTGCCTGAAAATATTAAAGCTACTGTTACCGTTTATATATTCCTTGAAAATTTTTCCAACGTATGTTATTCTCAAATTTTTGCATGAACTTAAGACCGCACTTAGCTGCTTCTCCTCAACTTCCGTTCTTTTTATTTGATCTATTTTAACATCTCGCTAAAGCCGCAGATTTTGCTTCACCGTTTGCACCCATGAATCTCATTCGTTGGCACTTCTCAGTTGTCACTCGTAGCGTGCAGTTTTCTTTTCTCGACTTTTCTTATTAACTTTTTTCAAACATATCGGACAAGAGCTGTAAACGCTGTGAGTTAAAACCTTTTCGTTGAAAGTCCTGTGCTGACTCCTTCTCCAGAGCGGGTAACTCCTATTCTTTAGCTGCTACCTGAGGCGAATTAAATTTGAGTGGACTGCAGCTCCCGAACTTTTAAAACCTTCTTGTGTTCACCCCTTTTTGAACCTTTGTTGGCAGATTTACTTCCCTCGCACGCCTTCCCTGCTACCAGGACACCGCTGCTCTGCCAGCGATTTATAATATAGCTCTACTCTTGAAACACTCCGTTTGAGTAGAAGTCTTCTACATCATACAGATACAATGCTTGTCAATTAAAATATTCCGTTTATTTTGAAAGCTGATGACAAGTCATAGATTCGTTTTTTTCATTTTGAATTATGATCGGTGTTGGTAAAAGATAATATATTTTTCGTCCACCACTCTGTTAGTTTTCCTGAGCTTTCAGGCATTTCAATTATTTGCAGACACCCCGACACACCTACTTTACTACTCGACCGCATAAAGCCGAGTCACTGTTAGGTAAACCGAAGAGGACCTCCCTTCATCTTATTCATAATTAATTAAAGTGACGTCAATGGCGTTGTGACGGTGTTTTGTGTTCTTAGTTGAAGAGTTTGTACCTATGTGAGAATTGAAAAACGCATCCTGTTTCATATTTACAGGAAAAGTAATTCATTTATTTTAATAATCTTATGTTTGTTCGTACCTTTGTTGCTGTTGCCGAGTGAGATTGGATATTGTTGTGTCGTTTCTTCTCAACACAACATGAGGTTTATTTAGCTGTAGCTGCAACTACAGCTTCGGTAGCCTTAAACTACCAAGGCAGGAGAATGATACGCTCTGCAACGCACTTATCTGTATACTGTCCTCCGTCGGTTACATCTTCCTTTTAAAACTAGCGCGTAACAAAAACGTCCGGCGCTCCCAATGCGATTTACATTTTGACATATAACAGATATTGCATTTTCTTCATGCGATAAAACCCTCTGCTTGCAGTGCAGCCTCATTTTACAATAATAATGTGACGGTATTCGACCTAATCGCGTGATAGAAATGATTGAACCGCTGCGCAATGCCAAAAGAAATCCCACTATTAAGTTGAAATTGTTTTCACAACGGCTCTGAAATCATGTACCTAATTTCTTGAATGACTGCGTAAATTATAAAACCTTCAATGAAGAAAACCTTTAACGACAATAGGCTTACCGTTTAGACTTTGTTAGTTTGTGTAACGCAAAAATTTTTAACTGAATAATTGATCCCAAATAAATTCAACGTATGACTATTTCAACCGGTAGCTTTGCAAATTATTCATACTGTATCGCTCCAAAATATCACTGCTAAATTTAAACTTTAAGGCTTACATGCTCAAGTTATCGTAAGTTAAAATAATTGAAAATACAAGAAGTTGGGAGATGATGCAGAATTCGCAACACTCGGGGCACCCCTGCTTTGTCCTGCTCAACAACAGATAATTGTCTCTAATGAAGATCACGTCAGATCACAAGCTACAAAAGATCATGTTGAAATATTTCAAATTATTTTAGATGAAGAAACGCAGAATAAATGTTGATGAATTTGATTTAGAGACCTTCCCTCAGGTAAGATGTAAATTATTGCTCACACCTAATGAAATGTTTACTACCATTACGGTTTGCAAGTTGTATGATGGTATTTAATATGTTGACCTATGTATGTTGCAAACGTAAAATAAAGAACAGTAATATTGACCAGTTCCTAACAACTCTCTTTCAATACTTCAAACTGTGCTTAAATTCGAAGTATGTATTGTCTATAAGTAAACGTTTTTCTTTTTGCTAAGCCCAACGTTGAATAAAAGAGCAGAGAATCGCTTTAATATGAATCATTTTTCTTTAAAAACATTTCAATAATAAAGAAGAACGTTTCGACCAATGTGTTGGTTATTCTCAACTTTCTGGAAGATATACAAAAATGAAGAAATATGACACAATCAAAAATCATTCATCTATGGAATTTATGAATAAAAAGAGACAGAGAGAGACTACACTAATTGCAGAGAGAAGGGTGATTGAGTGTTGTTTAAGATAGGTTTCTCTTTTGAAATGAACCGGGATTCTAGGATGCGAAGGTTTATTGCACCGGACGTAGAAGAAATTACTTTAAAATCATCTAGCCGAACTGACAGGTCACAACTCTTTGCATGAGAGCGAACAGCAGATTGGGAAGGGGATGCGAGTAATTGCTTGGTTCGAAAATTAAAGAACATGTGTATTGTCTATTGATGGGTTTACTGAATGGAAGCTCAACTCCTAAGCAAACACTATGACTAATTTAGTAACGGTCAGTGTTAGAGACAAGAGTTCGGCAAGCATGAATCAAAACATTCTATTTATTACAGAAACAACTAAATTATTGAAGTTCTAAAAGAATCACCAACACTGCCCTGCTTTTGAAGGAAACTGAAGTTTCGTGTGCTAGAAAAAGAAAAACAATTTTGCTGCGGTAGAATTGGTGGACATTAGACCGAGGCTTGAGGGACGGTCAGATCAAAGCAGTGCTGCAGGGCGCGTCTTTGCGGCCTGACCTCGTCCTCAGTATTTGTGTTCAATTATTTCCCCAAATTTAGGGAAGAGTCCCGTCCAATGCGGTCCTACTTGTTGGAAAGTTCATTTCTCAATTTTTCAGGAACTTTTTATTTCAAATGAACGGGTACTGAAGATATTCATGGGAAAACACAAAATTTTGAGAGACGCGCTGGTGCTGGAAATGACTTATTTAAGATTAGGGGAGTTGTGATAACAACGATGTTAGGAAAATAAGGTAACCTAGGAACTTTTAAGGCTAAGCACCCCAATAACGACAACAAAATCGCGATAGCTAAGCGAACCCAAGGAGACAGCGTGGCCGAACGGAAAGTGACAGTTGGTCAGACTAAGCTCTCAGCGCATGGCAAAGGAGCTCACAACAAATAAAAAGACGGTACATCGTTGTACTAGAAGAAATACATGATGCATAATACAATCAACTGTTTATTGTTTGTTTGACTTTGAGAATTAAGCCTGTGAGCGATTTGAAAGCCAAAAATTCTTGAGGAATTGAAAAATAAACGTTGCTGATTCTAACAGAATACAATGAAATTACCACAAAGCCATAGATGTTTAGTGGCAATGAAACGATTCTAAAATCAAACTTTTCTAAAGATGAGAAATAGCATGTGATCTAAATTTCTTCTGCGTGTTGAGTAACCAAGGAATGATCGGTTCAGTAATGGGGTAAATGTCATTGTATTGCTGTGATCTATATCATGGTTATAAATCACTGTATTGCTCTTGTCCTGGTATTTATTTTACGTCTGTACATGTTTGTATTGCTTCCCTACAAATCAGAGACAATGTTCACATTCACGACATCGTCAACCATTCGTTTTAAAATTAATATTGAGCGTACGAGCAGGTTTATACATGACGTGATACCACCATAATTTCGGCAGACTTCCCTGTTTTCCCAAAGTAATATTTCTTGAGAACAACTTTATATATTGAGCACATGTTTTTTTCATGCTGGATAAGGACAGAGAATGATTTTCTAGTCCATGCTCAGATGACGTGCAGCTTCGAAAGTGAAATAATGTTCTTTCCAATTTTACAATCTCCTGCAGAACACCTTCCGAGGAGAGATTATTGATTGGTTCCGTAAATTTCCTACACAAAATATTACGTAAACAATGATTATAGACGCAAAATGGTATGTTACTAAAGACACAGTTTGAGACCATACAGGACTAAGCCTAGGTAAACCATCTAAAACCTACACTAACTTCAACAGATCTGAAGAAGTGTACCACCAAACCTAAATAAGTTCATGTTTATTAATCCTATAACCGACAAGAGGTTGACTCTGAAACATCATTCCAGCATGAGCGTAAAAATGAGAACAAATATTTTCACATTTTAAGACCTTCAAATTATCGAAGCATACTACAAAAATCGCTGCGCTGGCGTGATTATCTCCAATTTGTACGAAACGCATTACTAAAAATTAGGGGATCTATTGATTTTTCATTCCATTTCAACGAATTCGTTGATTTTCGTTTTCCCTGGAGTTGAATTTCAAACTTTTGTAAAAGACATCTGTTGTCTTTTTTTTGGTCCAAATTTCCAAGTTTTGTAGAATTTGGTGAGATTGTCCTGAAACATCATCAAACATTACATCATTTTTGGAAAAAATCACCAAAAGTCTTGAAACTTTTAAAGGATGGTTCGAGTATCAAGAACAATTGTATAATTTCTTCAATAATGGCACTCCTACTCATCTGAACACCAAAATCTCCCATAAATAAAAATTTCACATCTAATTCACAAAATTTACCATTTGCCTTTCGCTACGTTACACTGTACGCTTAGCCCCGTTTCTAAGGGAGGAGATCACAACAATATAGGAGGACTTACAAGATCAGGCTAGACCGATCCGTAACGTCGCGCCGGCGGTTATCGGAAAGCGATTCCCATGGTATTATGTTGGAGGTTCACGCTTAGTCATTAGAAGACTGCGGTGTTTTTCTTTATCGGTTCTGCTCAACATCATCTTTTTACTAGTGGGAGTAGATTGCAAATTGCTTAGTGCTTCACCAATGGCAGAAGAAAGAACCGTTGAGTTTTAAGTTTTTTCTATTATTCGTCTCAGAATGATTTTCAGTATTTTAAGTACCCAGTAATTTTTCTCCAAACGCAGATTCGTTGAAATAATTTTACACGGTACAACTTTCTTTTAAGCTAACGAGATATTCGCCTAGATAGAATTCATATTAATGGATTCGTAACATCAAACAAAAACGTTTTTGTGGTATTGAACGTGCGCTCGCATTGCACAGCATCAAGCTAGACTGAGTTGTGGACGACTTCTGCATACACGTCCTTCAGAATAACCTAGCTTTGCAGCTATTTCATTTTGCCGTTGATTTGTTTGAACTCGAGAAAAACGATGATGCTTCGCATTGAGTTCAGAGTGCGAACATAAAAGAGAAAATTGAAAAGCTACGTGACTGCGAGGAGCATAAGTGGATTCAAAAGCTTCTGAGTACTAAGATTAAAGTTGCACGTTCGTTCGAGCTTCCATGTGACTTTTTAAAGGCGCCTTCGTTCACAAAACAGCGGCAAAGCCAAACTGACCTCGATGTGAACAGGATTACCAACTGTTCAATCGTGTAACACGTAAAATTACTCGATCTGTCACTGTGCAGGCATGCAGCACCGCATTTTCGAAATTCTGCTAGAACACGTGGTATTTTGCTACACCATTATATTGCCTACAGAGTCCTGACATTGGGGCACCTAAAGAACCGTGCCACCTCGACAACCACCACCAACATCACCGCTACCGCCGGTGTAGTTTAGTGTCCGTCAAAGTGAAGTTCGGAAAAGTTGACCAAAATTACAGGGACGGAGATAAGCCTCCAGAGTTTCGTGCTTCTTATTCTTATTCCGAGCCCCTAGAAGGACAACTTTAAAAGAAAGCAATCTTCTCAATATTTTTCTGAAGGGACCTCTGGAACTTTCTCCTGCACGTCGCCTTGATGCTGAGTCATGTGTTTTTTTATTATTTATTGTAGATATAAATTTAAGGTAGCATTCCATTAAAAATCGTTGAAATAAACTCGACACACGTCAAATGCATTTCAGAACGTATCGCAAACTGGATGTGGGGGCGATTACGGCATGATCGTCTCAGACGATGTGTTTGACCGCAAATACGCCAGTAAAAAATCCATTACGTTACCGAGATGACATTACAGAAAATTTTCTTCATGTTTGAAAATTTATCAGCTTTAACCGACTTGTAAGAATTGGGCACATTTATTTGCTTAAATGACAAAGAACTAAATTCCAACGAAATTACAACTAAACTACAACGACCACCTAACGAACACGATTCAAGCCCACTAGCGCTTCAGAAGAACAAATGACAAAACGATGAAATTCAGGGTTGTTTCTTAATTTTGAATTTCTTCGAAGTCAGATTCAACTCCAAAAATAAGCGCACTAACGCTGATAGCGACGTCAGTGGGTTGTATTAGCTGTCACAAGTGGGAGAGACACGGACATTCCATAAGCCGTCCTCGTGAAGCCTCCACCGAGTGGTCTACGAGTCAAATATTGCGGACATTTTAGCTCCAATAATTATACCTCAGTAATGAATCTCTTCCTACTTACGCAGTGGAATTTGAGTCCGTCTTCGGGTGAGAACTGAAATAGTACACGAGTGAGTATAAATATACCCATACCCAATGTTAATTCTCAGAACAATCAGGTCGCTAGTGCACTCTGGTGCTCATCAACGCCATTAATGACATCAAATAATCACTAATGAGAACATATACTGCGCACAGAACACCCCGTTGTTCTAAACTTAATTCTGTTGATTATCCGAACGAAATTTTGCAGCGGATGTCTGTTCGCCTTTAAGGGGCCCCATTTTTGCGTTCTGGTGGGTGTGTGGCAGAATTTGTGGACCCGTAAAGAGTCAGCTCCTTATATTTGCGGTAGTCAAGAACTAAGAAAAAAAATTCACGAGCACCTATGAACATATTGTGAAATTTTAGTCAAATTTGAAAATGCAGAAAATGCCATTGGTTCAATTGAATTATTTGGTCATCTCCCAGATCGCCTTACTGTTCAGTAAAGGTTTTTCAAGCCTGAGAGCATTGACTGAATAAATCAGTTCCGAGGCTTCTAAATAAAACCACGCGGCCCTGGTAGAGTGCGCTTGTCTATGGAGGCTCGTAGCAAAACAGTTTCGCTTCACTTGGAGGGACGCCAATAAATTTGCCTCTCTCCACCCAATCTTGCAGAACGAAAAAAACGCAGAACAGTCAGATGATCAGGAAAACTTCGTAATTTCTGACGATGTCGAAGAGTTTTGGCTGCAGAAGAATTTATGGTTCATCTTGAGAACGATTGCATCTGAGGGTAAAACGTGAGAGAGATAATCGTAAAAACGTGAATTTTTCAACGAAGTCAATAACCGTGCGCCGGTGACTAATAGCTCTGTGAATGCATGTCGGAAACTTTCGCATTTTATTGTCTTGACTCGACAATTTTAACTTTACATATTAGTATACATCTTCCGAGCCAAAGATGGTCGAATGATGGAAATGAAACAACTCTTCACTTTCATTTCTCCAGAATAGCTCCCCATGACATAAAAACCGCAGGTCTCTTATCGATAGCTCTCTTGCGACACGAGTAAGCCAAGTGTTCTTCTTCTTCAATTATAAAATTTGTAAAATTTTCCCCGCTCTTTACCTTAGTTCCCAAGATTATGACATAACCTAAAGAATTAAAATAATTTGTAACGTTATACTAGGGTTAGAATTTTGTTTTAAAATGAGTATATCTATATACATATAAGTTTGCATTTTAGCATTCCAGTTGCAGATATATAAATACAAATTTTTGAAATTCAATTGGCAAAAACCATCAGAGATGCAACATAATTGAGGAACATTGAGCGCTGATTCAAAATTACTCAGTGCAAAAACAGACACTATTGAATGGTTGGTTGTTGTTGCAGTAATTATAGAACATATTCTGTTGTAGCACAAATGTGCAGAATCATTTTTTAATTCAAGGTTAAAAGTCCTTAGACACGTTGACTGCAGTATAGTAACTTCATGCGTTTGAATGTTCAATGGGATGTGTTCAGAACGCGCCTCCCATGTCATTGGTGACCCGTTCTTAACTACAGAGAGTTGAGACGCTCAACCCCGTGATCACTTCACCTATCCAGAATAGAATAAAAAATTAGAAATATGTGGAGAAAAATTTGTGAGTTTTGATGTGCTTGTCTTAGTCTAGCTTCATTTTTCATCAGTGCTGGCACTATCGCACGTGTTTTTCGAAGGAACGAATATAGAAATGGCTTCGCAAGAGTAATAAGACTGCTATACTTTCCCAACTGAGCCCGACATTTTTTAAGTTTTTGAAATCTCTCCCAAAAAACTAGGACAACAATTACCCTCCTTCTACAATAGAATGAAATATTTAAAGAATTTAACTTGAAGTGCAATTTTTCTATTTACCTACGAGGGTCTGGCGGTCGTCGGACTTGCCTCAAGTCACGAGAGAAAAGATACTGTCATCACAAACTATTCACCGTGAACTACGAAGCACTCACTTTATTTGTGTCTTCATAACGCACCTTGGTGTTAGCATTGAAACACTAATATAATTGACGTCTATTCTGAGACATAGAAATCGACAAAAAACATTTAATCTCTGCCATCTTCGCTCTGTAAAAACCTCGAAGATGCTCTCAAATGTTTCTCCACAGGGATGTATTGACCGTTATTAATAATGTGAGTGCAAGCCATTTTTTAACTGGAATTGATAAGTTCTCACATTTACTATTTTCATCGATTTGAGAATCATGAAAAAATATTTGCACAAATATCTTTCGAACATTTTTGCTGTACACAAATATCAACATCTTTCGAACATTACAGCATGATCAACCTCCTTGAAAGTATTAGGTTAGCCAATTCCTACTTTGCAATTATTCTTGAGTGGGCAAACTTTTAAGAAGTGGTATGTGTCACGATTAATGGAAAATACATCTTCATTACCTAACAGCGGTTGGATGTTTATGACTTTACTCAAAAAAGAGCGTTGATAAGTAAAAAATTGCCTAAGGCTCACGATGCGAGCTGCATGCCTGGCGTGGAGGCGAGGATAAACTCTATGCCGAAAAGAATGGCAAAACAAGTAGTCAATACCAATGATTCCTGAATTGAAGTCCATTTCCCATAAAAAATAACAAGCATTTCAATTGGAAAAATTGTATTTCCCATTTTGCGTAGTACTCTCTCTGAGGATAGAAGAGAAAAGAGTTCTTTCTTCTCGAGATTCGTCCAATTCGCTCAAGAATTAATTAAACGCCACCTGGAAATATCAAATTGAGTGAAATATAGTCATGACTTCAAGTTAGTGTGCTAAATTTTTTCAATGTTATATTCTGGAAACTGTGAACATAAGAGCATAACTCAAAAATGCACTGTTTGCTTATCAATGAACTAATAGTTCTGTCCCTAGCATTAAACATACGGTCTCTTGATATCATTTTATGCTCAACTAAATGCTTACTTCACGTTCAAGGAAACCCAATCATGTAACACTGCTTTTTACGACCGTCCTAATTTTTGCTGTTCTGCACAGAATCCACACATCATACAAGTCTGCTTTGTTTGATGATAACAAGCAATACGTTCATTGCAATCCTTTCGAGCATCGCAAAAACGTATCACGAAAATGACATTTTCTACGATTTAGAATCGGTCTGGAAAGCCCAGCCATAACCGGTAAGAGGCACTTCGTTTTTTGGATCATATTGCCTTGGTTACCAGCCATTTAGAGGAGTCCTAGTTCACTCGAGAGCGACCCACCACCATCTTCAAAGCCGTCCAATCTATAGCCTGGACGTGCGGCACTCGAAACCTACGGTCGCTGTCTCTTCACAATCTGCGGACACAGCTTCTAACGGCCTATGTAGGCGCAGAAAATGTTCGTTCTTATGGGTCATGAGCTCTGTTCTACGACTTATTATTCTGATCTTCGTATCTGCAAGCACGCCTGTTTCGCGGGACGATAGATCAGCTGTTTGGGTAGCACTGCGTTGTGTGAGGCGAAAAGGAAGAATAAGATTCTTCCTTTTCGGGCCAAAGTTCGCTAAATTGAAATCATAGAATGAATGATCCATGAATTATACGCAACTCTCATTTTGTTTTTGCTGACCAAAATCCCAATGGTGGCGGCATTTTGCTGCATTACTATTGCAGATGTCGCGCATGATTTTAAAGTTCTCAGTAAATTTGTTCAAACCCCTGAACACAAGTTAGTGTGTTCCCAAATTTTTAATGTAATTTTGCTGTAAATAAGCTCAGTATAGGGCAATTACTGAGCCATTGTTAAACTAAAATATGTTTTTTTTCAGTCTACGTTATGCAACGTGCAAGCTGCAAGCTCAGATTTATTAAATGGTATGTCTATTTTCAATCTATAACAATCTCGATTATTGCCATCTTCGCATAACAACCAATCAGCGTCAAGAAACCTTGCACTAATCGCTCATTCTTCTGGTCAATTATTATTAGCGTATTGTATGATAAAAAAAAACTTTCAGTAGACATTGCAAAATCTGCTACGATTTCTTCCCCAAACACGTTTATATAAGCTCCGCTACTTTGTAAACAGAGATTATCGTCAAAGTTAGACTTGCGATATTTTTCCCGTTAACAGTACCTCATAATTTTGCTTAGAAATTACTGCGCCGCTGCCCTTTTTATGTATCGCATGTAGCAGCTCTCAGTCAAAACTAAAAGCGACAATTTCGTGCGACATCCCCTGGTGGCGAGGAGCAAAGCATGAGCTCAACGTAAGCCCAGGCCCCAAATGCGAAAGACGTTCCTTGGTCGCGTACTCGTAAAGACCGTTCTCTGACGGTCTCCTACAGAAACTGTTTCCACTGAATTAACCTCCAAAACTGATTCTAAGATAGGACCTCAAATAAATTCAAGGAATCGCCCGTCAGCCTCCCATCCACGACAATAAAAGACAGTCGTAAATTTTCAACACCCAATACTTTTATTGCATTTGAATATTGTCCATGGAATTTGCTCAAAAGTCAAGTTTGACCCAGTTCTTCTGATGGGTTATCTTCGTGGAAAGTATATTTTTTCGTTCATTCCATTCGAAAGTGACATTTGTTCGAGCATATGATACGCAGTCTCCGATTTTGATGAGGTCGAGTCGATGCCGAACTGTGATGCCTGTCCTCACCAGCCTCCTCCAATGTGCGCTTCCAGAGCAGAGGAAAAACTGCATTGCAACGCACGTCTTATACTGAAGTATATATCGCATGAAATACTCTTGAAGAAAATTTTGAAATAGATATTATACTTGAATCAAAGAGCTTCAGTACGCTAGATGTTACTCGATCATTCTACTTGAACAGTTCCATTGTTCAATATTTTGTTAAGATGAACAAGAGTACGTTGAATTCATTTCAATAGTGAAATAGATATAGTGTTTTTAAAAATGATAGTAGGATGGACATTAAAAACAACATTTTGACAAATTTTGAAATTAACATTTTTGCAATGAATCAAAGGATTTATGAACTAAGATGAAATCCAACGTAAAGCAACCAACCGTACGATTGCAAGTGTTGTATCACTTACATAAAACTTTTTTACCTCGCTTCACTAGCGAACATTCGTGGAGACTTCTCCACTTAATCGAATCCACTTCTCCCGCAGTATCTCATCAAAACGTCATATTTGCGATTTTAATATTATCTGGACTGGCGGGTGGGAAAAAATATAACATGAGCATCACTTAGAACCGAATTTACATCGGCTACAGAGAAATACTCGACAACATCTGGTACAGGAAGTAAAAATTCTTCTTGAATGGGATTGCAGTCGAAATCGTTCAAGGGAAGGACAGCTTGATCTCTTCTTTTCCATTCTCCAGTGCAGACACTTTTAGCATCAATCATTGGCGTAATTCAAATATTTACGAAACTTTTTCCACTGCAGTGAGGCATAATTTTCGTCCCGAACTGCTGTAGTATACAAGAATAAAAGTTTCAACAGTGTAAATCGAAAAGTAAGTTCAAATAATTTCAAAATTTGTCTGTTGTGCACACATAAAGCAACAACCTAGCACTCTGATCAACAGAACACAAAACCAATCTTTCAACATTCACTCAACCTCGACCTTCGTTTCTCCGTAGGAAAAATTAGCTGTCGAACATTTTAAAGTAGGCTGCATTGAAGAATCAGAGTTTCCAAATACGTCATCCAAATCGACTCTTCTAACTGGATTCACACTGAAATTCACACTTCTATACACACTGAAGGAAATAAGAGTCCCCCAACTTAAAGCGACACACGAGCATATCACGAGTCAAAATTTTTACGAGAGAACATTTTCTCAATAATATGAAAAACAAAGTAATAATTTTCATCGACTACTGACGCTCCTTGCGTGCGAATACAGTGGAAAAAATGAATACGCATGCGAAACTGGTAATAAATAATAGCATTCATTCATGAGGGCTGGAGATGATAGGGCGTCCAATCATTAGCTGGAGTTATTAAAACTCATCAAACCCGAAAAATAGTTACTTCAAATGTTGTTTCTTACATTGAGTTATAGACACAAGCGTCGAATAAATTGTGAAAATTAATGAATGTTCAACAATAATGCAAATACACATCCATACGAAATTATCTTTACACCCGCATTTCTTTCTTAGAAATGACGGATAAGTCATTGGTTGGTTCATTGAATATGTAAATTTCAGGATCTCACGATTTTCATCCTTGAGCTTTCTCAAGAAGGAGTTTCCGACACTCATCCTTGTTCTAGAATTGACGTCCATTTGCGTGCGTGTAGTAGTTTCAGAATGTGCCACGGGTTTTCTATTGGGTTTAAATCCTCGGAATTGGCACGTCACCCCTTTTTCGATACTCCTAGGAACCCAATTTTTAGAAATACTCCGTAGTTTTATGATCTGCAACCGAGGAGGTAATATCTGGCATGCAAATATTGTTTCTTTTGAATTTTACCCTATGTCTCTTCAACCACCGTTCAATGTGTTCCTGAAGTAAAGCTTTGTGTACACATGATGTTATGATGACCTCCTGTATTTTCCATGTGCCAATTCTAGCTCAAATTATTATCCCTCCCCCACTTTGTTGGAGCCTCTGACGATGAGGGCGATTTGGTCCATTTACCACCCATCCCTTGCTCCGCCAGGGGCCACCAAGAGTAGCAAGCTTATCGACGGTGAATAAAACTTCCAAAGAATCGACTCTGATATTGTTCGCTGCCCATTTCAATCGATTTTGAATGTAACTTTTCATCAATGGAAGCTTTGACACCGGTTGCACTAATTTAAGTAACATCAAACCAATCCGGTTAAAATCTTCTCCATGTCAACCTAAGACTCTTCACAGTTTCACATTAAATTCATAGCATTGAACAACGTGAAATTGCTCGTGATTGGTCTTTATTAACCCTTTGACGTACTTTAGTACATCACCAGTAAAGTTCACAACTAGCTGGAATCCTTACAGTCTAGCGATACCTTCACAGTTAGTTGACATCTACTTATGATTTTTGCGGATACTAGTGTAGCTTCGATATTTAACAATTCTGACGGATTAACACTTTTTTCAGAATCGGTCAAGCTACATTCACAACCCATACTAAAAACTAATTAGAGAATCCCGTTATTAATACGGTGTACGTGGAATACCATGATTTAAGCAAATATGGCTTCAGTTTGTTCACATGGTGGAAATGTGAAGAATTTTTTCTCAGTGTGTGCAAGTCAAGAATGCCAACATTCTTTTAAAATTTGATGTAAATTCATTCCTTGGTTTTTGACATAATTGGGGAAATGTTATCTCGTAAATGAGTTTATACGCAGTGTATATGTTTAGGACAATTCTCTGCCGATGGTAGAAATCTTTGGAAAAGCCGACGTCAAACATGAGCAAAATTAGCATCATGAACATCTGGCTGAGTGTGTCACTCAACTATGGATCTCAAATTTAAGATTTGAAGATGTGTTATAAACAATGGAAAAATTCCCAAGATGTTTAGGTAGCCGTTGAAAAAAAACGACCATATAACTCTTGGTCGATTTTCTCAACAGTGTACAGCGTAATGTGCGGATCCTAAGCATGTTACAATTAAGAAATATTCCTCCCCTGAATAGCCTGATTTTAAGCTCAATATTCAACAACAAAGCCCTAATGTTCGAAATGATTTTGTCTCCTTCATTTTCATAGAGTTTGTACGGTATCTTTTCATTATGTTTTGAAGTTTTCTCAATATTGTAAAGTTTTTATTTCTAGTTGGTCTTAAATCAGCGGTTGAATAACATTTGTGTCCTACGGCCTCCCTTTTGCATGAGCAATGCTGTTGAAACACTCCGTGAGGAACTAGTCACCGAGATCAATTGCGTCTTTACTGGCATTGCAGGCAATTCTCTTTGCTAGAGGATAATCATGCGTCTGACTGTGAATCCCATTGGCCAATTTCAAGCTTCAATAGAGGTCTCAATAGCTCGGCTGCTGCCGGCAGCCAATCATCAGGTCTTGCAGTTCGTGTCCTGTAGAACGCTTGCCAAGGCTGCAATTTCCATCAACGCCTTCGTTTGAGAAGGTTTCTTCGGGGCTGTCATGCGTGCTTCTGTACTCCGCTCACAAGTGACGAAATCAAGGGCCGTGTGAGTCCAAAACGTTTCGTTCTAATTTTATACTTCTCACAGAGCTTTCGCTAGTAAGGGATTATGAGTACCTTTAAATGTTATTGCGAGACACTACTTGAATGTCTAAATCTGAAACCCCATTTGAGAAAGTTGAAAATATACTTTACAGATCAGTGGAACGTAGATTCGAACTCGCTACATCCTAAAGTTTGGATAAAGGGAACATTCTTTAATGGGTCATGACATCGAGAATTTTAATGAAAAACGAGTTCCCGATTGCAAAAACAAATTGTCGATGAATACTTTTACTGTAGAATCAGAGTTCAATTCTGGAGTGAGGCATATTAAAATAGAGAACAAGCTGATGCTCTCAGGGTCATGCGGGACATAATTAAACCCATATGTAAAGCGTTCCTGTCAGACTGAATGATGAACGTTTTGGCTAATGGTTCAAGTCGTGATTGAGTTCGACTTAAATTAGGCATGCAATTCTGGAGAGAGTGAGGTCTGTCTTATCAGTGCTGAGCGATTACATCACTTGCAATGCGTTTGCTCCAGAAGCCAATTGCCATTACTCCTGTGATGGAGTCTTTAAATACTGCTTATTGTAGCACGTAAACCTGCTTAGTAATGTGTTGCACGCCTTTCACGTTTCGCAACAGCGCTGCATTCAAAATAAAATTCTGGTTATCATCAGCCAGTCAGGAGATTCAATCTCGTTGGGTCTCTCGCTGACCACCCAAATCAGCCCCATGTGTCACGCCAGCTGCATCTCTAGCTTAATGTGACATATACAACGAAGATGAAGTTCACATCAGCGTTGTTGCGCCTCAAAATTTGCCAGAGCCGAAATTTAATTTTTCTTGGTCACTGTAAGGTCTTCATGTATTTACTGAAGTGATTCACTAAATTCGTTATCTCATTCATAAGTTTAGCGTCCGGCCTTACACTTGTGAATAATTAATAAAACATTCAAAAATATTTTAATATTGTTGACGATTCTACCTAGTTGGGTCTATTCGACTCACACAAATGTTGGTTGGTCAAGCGATAGATAGTTTTCAAGGCAAGTGTTAACCCAATTGCAAATCTCAAAAAATTATTTTGCCTAAATTATTGTATTTTTACTAATTGATTTACAGCAGCACTCTTGTTCGCTGGACAATTTAATATTCCTAATGCGTATTGTTTCTTTTTGACTCGTCTGAAAGATTCAAATTTTGGCTCTCATGCAGGAAAGAACAACTCAAATTATTCCGTTACGGTTAGATAATTGACGTAAAATTCTTCAAGTCATAACCTGAAGAAGTTCAGTTAACGAGTTTACAGTAATTTCATTCCAAAATGCTCAACAGTAAAATTGTATCCAGAAAACCACCCTCATGGTGAGCGACCCGTCACACCCAGCACAGCATGACGGCGTGCACAAAACAGCGTGGTCACACTCGTGCCTCAGTCCTGACGTACTGCTCATCTCCTCGGTGTGAACGTCTCGGCGGCGATGTGAGCGAAGGAGACGGATTACATAGCTGCGCATTAGGCACCCTAGCCAAAGCAATTTATCTGGCTCTCTCCATCTAACCTCGGATGAAGGATGGTATGCCGAACACGAAAGCTCTGTCCAGAATTCGACACGCTTGTCCGCCATCTGATTAGAGAATTGCCTGCAGTAATATTGCCTAGCTCCATTCATAACATTTATTGAAATTGGAAACTTTCTGGCTCGGCATCACTCGAAGTGCAAGAAATCTACAGCAAAATTTATATTCCTTCATTATAATATTCTCTCTTTTCGACCCCAGCTTCGCAACAACATGTAATTTTTCAAAGAATTTCACTTGCTTTTAGGGTGTATTCATCAAAATTTACGAGTCATCCAGAGATACACAAGGTAACTTCACACCTAAAGTGTAAGCTCGCTATGAGCTCGCCATTCTTCAATCACTGAAATAAGAAAAAAATGGGAATTTTTCGAAGGTCTAGCTACTCAACGATATTACTGACCCTGGTGCTTTCACTGGTCCTATGTACAGGTACTATTCAAATACTTCGTGCTAACATCATGGTCTAGGCTTCACCTTGGTAACTTTTCGATCGAATAAAAAATCAAAGTAACGCTACTATTCTCTACCTCTTGCTCATGAATACAATCTACCTCTCGCTACTATACTCTACCTCTCGCCCAAATGACTTAAAAGGGTGCACCACAGGAGCTGTGCTCCACACAGGCCTCACTGCATGTGGCGTGGTCAGCATCCACATGACCTCACTTCGAGCAACGGCTGACCCTCAACACGATATGCTGAGAAGTCCTTTCAATGCCTACTGAGCTGAAGAATGGTGTTAAGATCCTCTTACAGGGAGTTGAATATCATATTTAGATGAATACTTATAAAAGGTGGAAAGAAATTTTGTGTGTCTACAATCATGGCTTGTAATTACAAGCGCATTACAGGGCGAGTCATTGTGAAATTGGTCTCGTAAAGATTCGGAAGGCCAAAACTGGAGCGACCTTAAACACCTAAACTCACACTATGCATTGATGCAAGGCAGATACTTATTTACTCTAATAACTTTGACGGTTTCTGGAAAACTGATGAGTAAGAAGGCTGTGTAAAGATCTTTACGAAATATTATTTTGGGTCTATTTTCCGTCCTTCTGCATGGAAAAACCACCGGTCGTCGCTCCCGACAGCTCCATTATCATTCGTGAGGTGTATTGTTACACTCTGGAGATGAAATTTCCGTTTTGGGGTTCTACGTAAGGGACTAGCCTAGTCTTAGCACTAACTGTATAATTCACCACGTCAGATATTTGTGCATTCAGAAACGCACTTCACATGGGTTTCAGGAGAAAGAACTGGGTGTCAGCTGTTCCCAACGAGTTTGCATTGCAAGGGGAAAAGTGTGAAGTTCTCATACATTTTGAGTCTCCATGATGTGCAACTTGTAAGGTTGAATCGTTTAAAAATAAGCAACCTAACCCAGCTTTCTTGATTTTTTTATTCTTTTCCCGTAACCCAAGTGCATCTTCATTTGGTTTTTAATAACATTGTCATCATGAATGTAGTGTTTTTTTAGATCAGTGTAAGTGAAAATGATTCGTGACAATTATATCGAACATAGCTATACTTGAGATAATTTTTACTCGTTTCCGAGAAAAGAACGTAATAAAATATGGTTGTACAGCAGAAAATGCGAAAAGGGAGGTGTTATAGGATCTTCTTCTACCCTTCTTAAGATCTCAAACACCATCAAATGTTTTCTCTCAAAACTGAATGCCATGGGAACCACCAAAATAAACGAGGAGAGTGTTCCTGTTTGCGATTTTTCGATTTTTCGAGTTGCATCCCACTCAATGACAAGACCAGCATCCCGCTCGAGGTGTGTAGCAACCTCTTTCGATATAAGTCAAGAAGTATGCGTCAAGATTTCGTGCGTAGACAGAACGTTCCAACACGGCTAACGTCCCCACAGAATTTTATAATCATTTTCCGAATTCAAAACCGACTGGTATTTCGAAGCTCATATTCTAACACTATATTTGGCATACCTCGCACTGACGAACTTGTCTTGCAACGACTTCTGGCGAGAGGTCGTTTTAGCACGACACCAGCAATGTTTACGCGAGTAGAGTAGTTACACAACACTTTAGGGGAGGAAATTCGGGAGCTTCATTCACCGGCTAATGGTTGGAAATTCCTGTTCGAGTTTTTAGGCCCGGGAGCATTTCCTCCTTGAGATCAAGTCTCTTATGTTACGAGTGTAACGGCTTCCAGTCCACCCGAAATTCCCATTGGTTGCCATTAAACAAACCGATACGAGGCCCTGGAATCTGCTTACCGTAGGTTAATTTTTGTTCCATAGATTTTTCTCCGTATTTTTAATCCTTGACTGCCGAAGGTGAGTCGTTAAAAATATTTAAGAAATTGAAAATTTTCATAGCTCAATTTTATCATTTGCGAGTCGACTTACAACAGCATCATGTGAGTTGTAGTCTTGTTGTTAGAGTTACAAAATTACGGACATTTAGGCAATTATCTTTTACATGAAATAATGAAACAGGTCGATAATTCAATAGGTAGAGATTTCAATGGGTGGATATTTCAAAAGATTGATTTTTCGATAGGTAGATATTTCAATAGGTAGATATTTCAATCGGTGATATAAAAATCATATAATCTCCTAGGCCTCAAACGGTGAGACAAGTATATCAGAGATGGCCCATTCCCAAATCGTTGCGTTGGAAATAACGCTGTGGAAAAATAGTCGGTGAATTTTAGGCTCGGAAGGATTTTAAGGGAAAAATTCATCTAGATCCTTAAAAATTTTCACGAAGCTCAATTTCATTTCCTCGTGTCAGAAAGAAATTTGAATTTGTAATAGATATAAAAACTCATATTTTTGCCAACGAATAATGAGTTTTGAGGATAAATTTTGTTTTTCATTGGGATTTGAATCAGAAAAGAAAAAAGTTTCTTAGCATTGAGCAAAATACTGTGTTTTTACCAGTGAAGTCATTTAACTTTAAAATTATTGAAGTCAAAAAGACACTTGCCGCAAAACATGAAGTTGATAAAACATAATATTCCCATATTTCCTGTAACACGCCAGATATCAACGTTAAGCTCAAAACTTTGGAAAGAAATCTCGATTCTGAAACAAATCTCCTTTGCAACTTTGCCGCTTACAGCACCTTTGCGATTGGCGAAAAGCTCTTGACAAATTTCTATCAATCAAAAATGGTGTAGTTCGTGAGGCGGCTCGCAAAGAGGCGCGGAGGTGGGTCAGCTGGGGAGTTTATCACCAACGCGCCTCCGATATTGCATTCTTCTTCGCGCCTGCGACGAGCCGCGAATGCCGGCCACGCTGTGTCACCTGCTTGTCCGTGCGCCGAGGGGAGGGAATGTATTAGTTCATATCGTCGCATACGATTCTCATTTTTTATAGGAGTTCGCTCTTTCGAGCGACATTAAAGAAATTAAATGACTTTAGTGCACCCGCCGAACTCTACACATGCTCTCACGTTTTTAAACTATCATGAGGACTGATAGTTGAAGATGAGAAAAGATTTTCAACGCTTAGACTTTCAATACTTGATAAATAGCATCAGTATTAGAACTTGGAAGATTGGAAGAGAAAACCTGGGTGACATGGTTGGATTTCAATCTGAGTTTTTTTACAGTGCATCAAGTAGAGCTAAATCCTAAATAAGTTCACCTGATCGGCATTATTTTTCCCGTTAAATAACCCTAATTAGGCGTCCACCAGAGTTTACATCACATGGCGTCCAGCAGCTGCCGACTTAGATGGGACGAGTGCAATCCTAAAATCTACATGTTTGTTGTAACAGCAGAAATTTTAGTATTAAGTAACAGTAAATATGAAAGAACAGTAAGAAATTAAACTTTTTAAACAAAAAACGTAAAGAATTTAAGAAATTTCGTTTCATCATCAATTGATCAGTAGAATTATTGTTACTTGGATCTGTCACAATGAATTGGTTGTGAAATTTCTCGTGAGCCCAACCACGTTCATGGACTTTAAGGGCATCCTATAGGAACCTTATTCCATTTTTCATTCCATGAAACGTGGCATACAGAGCATAAACGTGGCATACAAAAACGAAAAATAATGATGTTAACTTATTTACAGAATTATGCAAGGTTGAAAACGAGAATTGTATATTCAAAAATTCATTTAAGTTTCATTTTAAAACACTAAGTCAATCATTTTAAACTATGGTGAAAGGAAATGTCTTTTTCTAAAAGGTTAGATTTATCAATTCCTAGAAAATAAATTAAACCAAAGACCCTTTCTAAAACCCTTTCTCTCACGGATCTAAAACGGCATCGAATTCCAAGCCTTACATCCATTGAAATTGATATTATTGAAATTGGGCTTTGCCAGGGTAAGGGCGCACAAACTTGCTTCGGTTTCTACTTAAATGATTGTGTTGGACAGTTTGAGAAGATAATTGTTTAAGATTTTATATCGCCCTCATCATCTAAAGCTCCTCATTTGTAATGAAAATAATCAGGAAAACCCATTAGAGACCTGAGTGTTCAAGTATTTATACGTACTTGAAAAAATCAATTGCATGGGCATCAAATTCCTACTTCTTTATTGCCTTAACGAGTATTTTTTGTTGAGTAAAAATTGTTTTTTTTCTTTTTGCTAGTCCCACACACCGCGACTCTATTCCTTGTGAATGTTCTACAAAGGATTTTAAAAGCTCCTTCAAGTAATCATTTTTCTCCTACTGAGAATTCCAAATGATATTACTTAGGAATTAGAATGAATTGGTTCCCTCTATCTAGGCATCACTGATTTTGATGTTTAGAAGAGATGCAATTTGCTTTTAAAAAAATTTGATATATTCAATTTTATCGACATTACGAATGTTTCATTTACTTTGAGCCACATCGAAACATTTTCTATCGTATCATTTGTTTCATGAATTATTTTATAAAACCTAGTTTTTACAAGGATGTTTGAAAAAACAGTGCTATCATCTGTAAAACTTATGAATTTAAAAAATGGAGTAATAAGTCATTTTAAAGAATGAAATACTTTGAATGCAAACGATTTAAAGCCATTTGATTTTTAAAAATTATTTTTTCCAGTCAAAAACATCAGGTTGGGGGATAAGGGAAAGGTAGTTGGGGGATAAAGGTAAATTGTTATTTTATTTAGTATTCTTAATGTTTTTTTTTAAGTGATGAGTTGGATTAGTTGTGTTAGCTAAGTTTTAGCCAATGGCAAGAAAAAAGTTGTTAAAACAATTTACGACAATTTTTCCTCATGATAAGTTGCAGTTTCTTGAAAATGAATTTAATTTTCCTTGGCTGCATAAATTTTAAGTGGACGTGCACAATAGAGCACACACCAAAATTTTTCAATTCCATTTTTGAATTCAAACCTTAACAATAATAATTAATGTTAGGAAAATTCTCAAGAAAAGCATTACTGTAAATTACCTAAAAAAATATGTAAAAACTACCTAAATTACCCTACAGTAAATTTCGTTTGCATGAAATTTTGTAATCATGGGAATTATAGTCAAAATGCTGGAAACAAAGGTCTTTGAAATGCGGATATCCGTCTGTTGGATACGCTACCTTACGATTTGTCCCGCGATAACGACCACCTTAAATAAACAAAAATGGCTTATTCAACCTTGAATTACTTAACGCTGGCTCCTTCTACAAAAAACTTCAAAACCAACTCTGGGCTATCTCTCGTTCAGGTGACTTTTATATCGTCAGGAAATTATTTCTTGATAACCAGTGCACCCCAAGGATCTCTGATAGGAAATCTTCAGACACTAGATCCACTAATATATAATCAATTTAGTCGTTACAGCTTCCCCATTAAGCCAAGTTTACCTAATCAACTTCAAGCTGGAAATCTAGCGTTGGAAGATTTTGCCTCGCTTTGGTTATTTTCCATGTATCATTTGCTTGCTTTTGAATGGGATGGATGCTGTTTATGGGATGCTTACTCAACATTCGATTACAAAGAGGAGGGATTTCTTCTGTCCTATTTATTTGTGCCAATAATATGAAAGAGCACGTTAGTATCGCTAGGAGCGTTGTCGTCATAGAATATATACGTGCTTTGACTCACTTAATTTATTGCCTTACTGGAACATTACCGTGATGAAGGGCTAATATGAACTGAATTTTTTATTGTCCCAAACGAACTCTTTTTTCCAATTTTTCCTTTTAAGAGTAAAAATTGAAGTTGAACTATAACGAGGCCTAAAGTTACTACTCGACCTGACTAGGTTAATCATGCGCATTTTAAGCAGCTGCGTCTGGTAAGACTGCAGAAATGTTCCTTCTGTACTTGTTTTATTTATGAGATAAATTTCATTTTTTTCTTCGTTTCCAACATCACTCAAAAAAAATTAGAGATCCATTATGGAGGAAAACTCCGGATTTCTCTTCAAAGCAATAAATACTACGATTTCATTCCTGGTAATCCAAAACTAAGTATTTTGAGAGGTTGAACAACGTTCTCTGTACGAAACCTGAACATTCGTGATCTACTCCTTTGTTGTACGCGTATGATTCAGCATAAGTGCCTTTATGCTAATGCCACTCATATATCTTTGCGAAAGATTACTTCATAACAATCAGCTTCATATAAAAGAATTTATGCTTCATGAAGAGATTCTTCTAATTGAAGAAATGGAAATAATTTATGTGTAATTTTCCGTGAACAAAAATAAAAGTAGAGAATCCTCAGTTCCTTGTGAATGAAATAATAAAAACTCGAATAACGCTAGACAAATGGAGCAGCTCGGGTCAACGTAGAATACTGACAAGCAATGAAGTTCAACTAACGGATCTCTGAGTGATTGAATGATAACTTTGCTGCCTAAAGTGACGCGCCTACTTTATATTTCTCCTCACGATTACCGGGCCAGTAGAAATGCAGGTCAAACATAACTCATTTGGCAACGTGTAACATGTAGTTTCTAAGAATTTTAAAATGTTTTACAGTATACGTAATTATAAAGCCTTCAAATAAATACTCATTAGACAAACGCAAATGCAGTGTTAACGGATGTCGACTTTATTCAATTTGGTTTCTAGCGTCAGATTCCATCACTCTCTGCTTGCAACACTCTTCCCAATGAAGCAAAATATCATTGTAGAGACTCAAATTTTTTTTACATGTAAAATAATTTTCGTGAAACTTCCACAACAGGGAAGCGTTGCTGGATTTGGAATATCATAAGAAGCCATACCGAGCAGGAATACCCGATTAAAACATCGCGAATGCAAAAAGATAGTAAACAAAAATGTCCTCAAAATGTTAGGACCAGATCCCAGAGGTCCTCACGAAGGACGAAAGAACAACGCTCAGGACCCATGAATAATGGACTTGCCGTATCGAGCGCGTCTGCATCCCAGAGAAAGAATTCGCCTTTCAAAAATATCACCGCAGAGTCCTTGCTACATAACCCACGCATTTCTGTTCCATTTTACTCTATTTACTCGTCGGCTGCAATAGACAAATATCGTATCTTCGGTTTTATTACTGATAACGATAAGTGTAATCGGAAATCCCAAAGTCATTCCAAAATTTAGAGTGGAAGTATGCAACTTGGGATCGATGCTGTTGTCTCTTGCTCAAAGTGCTGGCGACGTTTGGTGATATCGTATCGCAAAATGTTGTCAGGCTTGAGACATGTGAGTAGTGGCGTCCACAAAAGATTTTCAACTTAAAAAAAGAATTGCCAGATTCTGATAGCATCATCTAGCAATGATCAAAGTGCAGTTGTATCTTAAATTTTATCTTAAATTAGAAACGAAGAGACTTCGAAATTTCCTTACGAAAAATAACATGTTTTTTGACGAATACGCGACTTATGAAGTGCTCGAAAACTGTGCAGTCATAACAAAAGATTAACGGTTATTTCAGCCATAGGCTTTTGAATGAAATTAGTAACATTTCACTTCGAGTTAAAAAATTGGCAAAATATCCATTGAAGAGACCATGTTCGGCATGCTTGTATCCCAGTGTTATATTGACCAACTTTAGAAGAAAGCTTCAATTTTCTTTAAAAATTCAAGTCAATTATTACAACGTTTTTCGACTAATATAACCCTAAGAGAATGAACTTTTTATATTAAGCATGACTTCTTCACTCCGTTAATGCCAGTTTTGATGTCAGTACATGTTGGGCCGTGCATTTTAACTGTTGGTTAATTTTTCGGGCAACCAGCAATCTGATGTGATTTGGATGCTTGGTGCCTTGAAACAATGATCAAATGTTTGTGACCGTCATATCTGACGCGATGTTTTAATATTATTGAAATCGGGGTTGCCAAGGTAAAGGCGCTCCAATATACTTCGGTTTCTACATAAATGATCGTGATGGACATTGATAATCCACAGCTTTGAACTGCTGCTGAGTGGTATTATTGTTCTTCTCGAGGCTTTTCAAGAGGCCAATTACGCCTCATATAATGTTTGAACTTCATGATCAAACAAGATTATGAATTACAATCACTGAATCCATAAGTTTGTTCTATGCTCTCCATTATTAATAACAAATTTATATGTTAATATGTAACCTAAGTTATTTGTCTCTGTTGTGGGATACAATTGTCATACATCTACGACTATATTTTCTTGAAACATTGGGCACTTGCAATAAATAGAGTGATGACAGCAATATTGTGTTCTCACTTCATGCATGAAAAATGCGGACGTGCCTAGCTGCACAACTTTCAGAAGAGAAGTAAAAAATATTGCTGTTGATTCGGCAAATTTCTTTGGTGTTTTGAAATGAGTTTTTTGCAAACAGTTTCCGCAACGATGAGCTGTGAAAACAATCTACTGTCCAGGAAAGATTGTCCAAATTTATTCCTAAAATACAGGACACGGTTGAATCAATCCTTTCGAGGCTTAAGTTTACACCAATTAATTTTTTTTCCAGAGAAAAATTGTCAGAAGGATATCCTGATTTCACATCATTTATTTAAATTACTCATTGATTTCAATTTTGTAGAAGATTTACCTCTAAAGTATGTCGAGCTCATCCATAAAGTGAACGGATAAACACACGCCGCACAGGTTAGTGTTGTGCATCTCTGAGTTGACGTCCCCAGGTTGAGGTGTAAGCTCCACAAAGCGAGACACAATCACGTTTCCCTTCCTTAGGGGAACACGGTGATCCACTTACAGAGCTGCACCATCATTTGTCATGCCAGTAATTATTCTTCACAATGACGCCATCCATCTCAAGTTATCGTCTCGTTCGTTAGGCGCAAAATTCCCCCGCCTTCTCTTGTTCTTTGCCAACTTTTTCATCGAAACTTTTGAATTCCAGGGATGGAGTTTTTGGTTAAAATTCTATTGAAGTAAACTCGTGCAATATTCGAGATGCAGATATTTGTACGAGCACAAAAGAATCCGTCTCCATTGCTAGAGTAAAGATCGAGAGCTATGATGAGAAATTTGAGGGCTCCAACCGCCCACAACCTGATTGAGTTTTCCGTTCACATTTTTGCATAAGTTTGCGCAGCGCTCTATAGTGTGATATATGTAGTAGGTCCTGAGTCACACAAGGAGTGCAGTAAGATTGAGTACTCTGTAAGTTATGTAGAATGCTTCTTGAAACTTTTGTAATACGATTTTGGGTTTTCTCGAAAGCTTTAATTTTATGTGAAGGTGTCTTAATAACTCAAACTAAAATAGGAGACCACAACAAAGACGTGCAGTAGTCTCTTCCTTCAACGGTCTATTTTCTTTTGCCCTCGCATAGATCTTCTTGAGGTTAGATTTTTCCAGAGTCCAGGCCACATTGAACTCAGGCAGCCCATTCTTTGGCGCAGACATGGGCCTAAAAATGCAAGTTCATTGAAGGCAGACCTCTCGCAGCATCTGTTGCCACCATTAGTGGTGCATTAGCTCTTCAACTCTATTTTGGTCGGCTCAAAATCCAGGAACGCTGCTGCTGAGAGTCTGGAACAGAAGCCGGGAACAGCGCTCTTAGGAACCTTGCCACTGATTTGCAAACCCTAGTCTTTCGTTCAATAGAGATGGTCAGCATTCTCAGAGATATTGAATTCGATGTGCCGGATGGACAAGTAATGCTAATATTCAGCTAACTCTACTTTAATTTTTTTTTTATTCAAAGTTTTTTTCAGTGTGGTGAAAAAATCTCAAGTTTTTTCCTTCATTATGTCTCAATTGTATAAAATGATGAAACATGTAACGAAATTCTAAAAAATTTATTTATGTATCAGGTTTGCGAGCCAGCCTTGACACTAGGAGGCCACGGCTGAGTGGTGAGCTGCAATGCGTTAAACTCATGCAGTATGAAACTAAAAATTTAAATCTTCCCCATCCAAATTAAATATGCAAAAACGCTTAATTGTTTCTCGGAAACTTTAGCTTTCAAGATTCATGAAGTAAGTTTGACTCTAATACATTTAGCACACTCAACGCTACTTGACCAATATGACTCAGAACTATAGTTACAAATTGATTTAGAAAATAGCGATGGGGCTATTTCACAAGATTAGATTACAGTAAGCCTGTTGTGAATTTTAAATGGGTCAGGATAAATACTTTCTTAGAACATGTTCTGAGAATTATATGAATTTCAGATTAATAAAAGATGGAAAAACGAAGAAGACATTGTTGTTTTAATACTGTCTTTAAATAGAATATGCCAGAACAGAATAACAGAATGCAATTTACACGATTTGTTTTGAAATACGTTAACAACAAAATGGTAAAAGTATGATATGCGGTACATTGTCTTTGGTAGCTTACTAAACAGCTATACCGATGATTAAACAAGTGGAAAATAAAAAATCAAAATATTACACCCACTCCGTTATCTTGGCATCAGATTGAAAATAATTTAGAGGCACTGGGGTAACAAGATTTAATCTTGTTTGTATTCGCGCTCCTCTTCTAGTTCATAAAGTCGGAGGAACAACTCACAAGCACTCATTTATTGAGCATCAAGTTTTACGTTAGTGAGTAAAGGTAGGAAAGAATGGCGGGAAAGCACGGACCAAAGATGAATAAGGTTACGTTCGTCTCTACCCTGAATTCTTTGCACAACCAGTAGAATGCTGCAAATTATATGTTGCACACACACAAAGTTTCTTTAATAACTTAACTTTCGCACGCAAAACTGACGCTACAATGAACTCTGTTTGAAGATAACATGTACCTAAGTTGTCACATTCAGTTGCTATAAGCTGTGCATGTAATTTAGTGCATAAGAAGCATATATTTTTTGTGTGACGAGTTCGTCACACTCGGGAGTAAAGGGCAGGGAAGAGGGATGGCGAGAGAAAGAGAGCTTCGGCAACTGCCCACACATAATCTTCCACAAAAGCAGAGAAACGTAACATTGGGTGACTAATCCACAAGTACGAGAGACATAAGATTACAGGAAACTATAGACCATTATGTACTATACGTACATCAGCACATAAATACTTTTACCAAGTCTTAAACGGTATACACCTGTGGGGAGCGTTCCGACGTATCACGGTGTAATCAGACAGCAAGGGAATTCAACACGCGGGGAATAAGGTCAGATTCGCTTCGTGTTTTTTCTATGTAGTCGAATTTGAAGAATACTGCTCACTACAACAGGTGACACAAAAACACTGAGACGATGACAACCAAACGCCTTAACCCCCCCAATTTATTTCCTGACAGTGACTCATGAAAATACTCATTGGTTATTTAAAAACCGACGCTTATGAAAAACAATGAGTAAAAGATCGAGCACTTGTAAAAAAAATTTAGGACCCAGTAATTTGAGATTTTCTACCATTCTATGTGAACCATTATTATGACCCATTGTGTCTACCGATATAAGGGATGTCAACGAAGGACTTCCAGCTCTGTCTGACGTGAAGCATTCTTTCGGTTGTGATCCTGTCGTGGTTCATGGATTCCATAGCCGATCACACAATCCACCTCCAGGAATTGTGCGCTACCCTCCTAGTCCAGTGCTGTTTTTATCTTGAAGCCGGTGTTGTGTCACCGTCACTTTTATGCATGCAACGCTTTCTCATCACAGTGGCCGGTTGCATTGTCTTTCTTATACCTGATAAGCAGTTCCTCAATCGAAGTAAGCAGCATGTTCTAGGGATTTTCCACTCGCTCTTGGGACGAAAGACGGAAAGTTTGTTCAGATCCATCTCGATCATCCTCCAGTGTATCTGTTCCAAGCAGCGGAGTGAAGCGAACCAGGTTCAAAGAGTTTCAATTTAGTGTGTCTTTCCAACTGTTAGGCAATTCATAGTGTTTAGCCTTTCCAAGATACTTCAGGCATTGTTCAGACCATTTGGATGACTCCTTATACCCAACCCTCCTGGCCTCTTACTCTAAACAGAATGACGAGATCGCTTATAATTATTACTTGAAGTGCTTGTCTCCGGTTGGAGATGATGAATTTTTCACGTTAAAGGATCATTGCCTTGAAAGGCTTTGGCCGACTCATCCTCAATCCCACCTACAGGGTAAGTTTTGGCTGCCTAAACTTTCATGTACATGCTAGCTAACTTGTAGGAGAAAGGAAAATGAGTACGCAACAATGTCGGTAGCCTCCAAATCAAGCAAAGAAGCCCACCCACTACTTTAATGTATTTTCCTTATGGATTACCTATCACCCATTGATTGGCAACGTGACCAGTACCATCCTCTCACTCTAGTGTTCACTTTGAAGTTAGGATTGTCGTTCCCCGTACAGCAGGATGCTCCTGAATAGGTCTGGGATTTCTGTCACTTATTTCATTTGTATTCCGTGAAGTTTACCGAAGCCTAATTGCCTCTCTCTACGGATGCTTCTAATGCATTTTGAAAGTCAGCAAAGTTGGTGTAGTTGCAGCTCTCTGTGCCGTTCGGTATAATGTTCTATGGTGTGTCGTAGAGGGAATGTATTGTACGAACATTATCTCTTCTAACAGAAATCTTCCACAGTTGTGCATGCACTGGATAGGCTTCGATGAAAATCTTGACTATGATCCTACTGGGAATAGAGTGAAATATTATTTCCCTCAAATTTTCAGTCATTTAACTCGTGTTTCTCATAAATTTTACTAATCATTTCACTGGCCCTTTAATCATGCACTCTTTCTTCTTTTCACATCATGGCAATAAGCCGGCCGTAAATCTGTGTCTGATTTCAAGCTGTTCAGCATTGAAAGTCATGCTTTGGGGCTTTTTCACTACTCGGGTGCCTTAGTTAGACAGGTGCCTTAGTTTCCCACTTCTTATGCGGTGTGGTAGTGATGTTTGAATCTTCTTTTGCGTCACTAATGGCCACCTCTTCGGATGGTGGCAGCCAATTCAGACCAACCTCTGAATTGTTTTTCCATCAAACCTTCAGCTCTTTAACTGTTGGTTTTAGTTTCCCTTAATTGTTCATTGTTAATTCTTACATTTTCGCTTCCTCTGTCTCTACAACTGATGATTTTAGCCACCATGTAAAGGTTATCCAGATCACGCTCTTTAGCATCTTTCTCTATTTCACCTGCCAGGATGTTCAAACATTCTCACTTAACTGTTACGGGAATCCTCTTTCCCTTCCGTTCTTTATTTTAGGGCTCATGTCCTTCCAGCAATCTCTCAGATCCTAGTCTGCTTATCGTCATCTTCAAGTTTCGACATTCCTCGATCAATTCTCATTTCAAAGGTGACATCTTCTCATTTACATGTTTCATATTCTAGCTAAGGGAATTGCGCTTCCGACATCTGAGGCACTGAGTTCAATTTATCTTTTTGATCACCTTCGTGTAAGGTTCACGAATGTCTACGAAGCGTGCTAAGCTTTGAGTGTTCCCTACGTGCATGGAAGATGACAATATTTTGCTCTTTACTGTCTCTAAGGTTATCCACATCAGTACTTAGGTACTTTTGCACGGTGTCTGGTACTGCTTTGCTTAATTCTCATTACTGTAACTGTTAAGTAGTTGTGGTCTCCTGCTTGTGCTCCTCGTATCACTTCAAAGATTTATTTCACGCGCCATTAATTTGCAAATGTTAAGCCAGGCTTCCGTTTCTGTCATTGGAAGAACATAGAGGCAGCTTTTAAAGCCACTGAGCGGTAAAGTGTGTCTTTCCCACTATTTGAACTCTATAGCCTACTGTTATCTCCATACTTTTCGTTCACAGTCTCGCATTTGTAACCACCCATTATTCCTTTCGTGTGAGTGATGTAGCCTCTGGAAATTTCGCGTTCATGTCACTTAGTGCTTCATGACCCTAGTGTACATGATTCAATGATATATGGTTGGAACTGCATCTAGAAGGCATATTCAACCTCATTTCAAATTTTTTCATTATGAGCAAACCACTGCCATAAAATAATGTTACCATTCCTTCTTAAAAATCTTGCCTTTATCAATCTGAGGATCAAATATTTGCTTCAACCAGACATTTCGTTCTTTAAGATGGCTACTTTCCCATTGTTCCGATTGTCTTTCCGACCTGAACACATCTCTTTCATTCTAATCTGACCCTTCATCTAACCGAAAAAGCCCTTCTGAACTTACTGGCGACAAAAATCTGCCATACAAAACGACCCATCTCCGGTGCCCCTTGTACGAGTTTACGAGTTCCGTATATGGTGAGTGAATTCCCAATCCACACTACTATTGCGGCATTGTTTGAAGCTTAGCACTTTAACCTTTGCACCAGAAGTTTCTTATCGGCTTTCATCATCAAAAATTGTACAAAGAACTTGCAATTTCATTTAAATTTCGTCCCGTATAATTGCGATAATTTAATTTGTCATTGTTTCTGTAACGAAGACGTTTTACATGGTAGGATTTGTAGAATAGTGCTTAATCGGGTGCTGAAGTGAAGATTATTATTATTCGGAACCCCATTTTGTTTCGTTTTTGCGTGTATACAACCATTCAATTCTTATGTTTGAGACTCAACACGAGGAGCCACATTTGTCTTGAAATTCTATCACACCTGAATTATTTTAGTCTGCGTGCGCAGTAAGATCCTTAGGACGCTCAGCGCGTACTGCCCATTGTGAGAAGAATTTATCTTTCTGTCACCACTTAGAAGAAATTTTCCATCTTCATCATAACTTTGAATTAGGTTACAGAAACACACAAATCGGCTTCATGGCTGAATTGCCTATGCTGTGTGGTCTAGTCTGCGGTCTTCTTTGGAAAAGAAGTAAAGTAATCATTTTTCTTGGATTTACTTTTCTGAACAGCCCTATGGCACAATATTCTCAAAATTAAGCAACTTTCCTTGAAGATACTTAAATTAAGTGTATTTTTCTAGACTAAGTTCCAGTGTTCAAAACTCACCAAAGCTGATATTGTATAGCCATGTTATTTTCGAGCGTCTTCTTCACACTGTGAATTAACTCTTTGACTGCGACGTAAACCAACGGCGGTCACGGATGGGATTTTCTCAATGCTACTGACTGACAGGTAGTCGCAAACTCAATTTTCATAAATACTTGAAACGGAATGAAGGCCAGATCCAGTTAAGTTTGTTATTTTCAAAATGGCTTACTACAATTGACTTTGATTTTTAGTTGAATATTGAACTTCAGTTTTACTTCCCACATTCAAAGTGTCAACTTAACATCGAGATTAAATTTTTTCTCCCAAATGTTGTCACTCCGTAGGATTTTATTGGCGTGTTTCCCTTAAATTAAAAGCTTAAAATTCGTATAACTTCATATACCTATGTATTAGCTTCAAACCTGATAATTTTGTTAAGTGCCGAATTACATTCTTAGAGCCAGTAATAATGAATTCATGTCCCTTAATTAGAGTCACTTTGTTTATGCCAAGATATTACAATGGTGGATTTCTACATTCAGCGTGTGCTTCTATTTATATCAATTCAGTCTAAGCATTTTCTGTCACGATTTTATCTGCAGACATTGAAATAAAGGAAAATCATGTATAAAACTGAAAAACAGAAAAAGAGCGATGGTAGATCTTTGAACAATGTCAAAAATCGTTGTCGCTATGAAAGCTCTCGTTTATAGCTCTCAGCACTGCATGTCAGTCTCAGATTTGTATTTTACAGCAAAGGGTTTTGTTTTCAACGCTGCGGAACGCTTTTGAGAGATCATCAGTTATGGAAGAGCGCTGTATTTTTTGGATTACATTTCTGTTGTCTGCTAAGTCGGGTGTGTTACGGAGTTGTGTTTCTCTCACACGCATGCCTACTCTCTTGACAAGTACTGAGAGCGGACTTGTTTCCTCTTCCATCAGTGTTGAGGTTGTCCAGCTTGTAATATGCTGCTGTATTCATTAATTTTTCATAAGAAGCATGTTAAAAAATTCTAGCAATGAAAATTTTCGAAACTATGCAGGCCCAATAAAAAAAGAAACTTTTTTTAAATCATATGTTAAGTTATATATTATTTAAACAGTTGTGACTCCCGTGTATCTGTGTAGCTCTTGCTGATGAGCAAGTCCATGTTATTTTACAAGACTGGATAATACTGTACATTCCTTCATGCAGCAGCATTGTAGTTTGAACGCATAGCAATTCCTCAGTAAACACGGAGATGAATTAAAATGACTGCTCTCCTTAGGAACGTTGTTTACAAGTCCTTTCGTGCGAGCAAAAAACTAATTTGCGCTTGAACCGAAAGTCAACTCGTAGTTTCCTCCACGGTAATCGAATTTCCATCGACTGCGACTGTCGTGTGGGAACAACACGTCATTTGAAAACTCGCTTTGTGTGGGGGGAAGCTGATCTTTTGTTCCCAAACAATCCCTTTTGTTCGTTGATGACGTTAACTTATCAACTAATTAATTTTGTAAGCATAAATTTGGTTTTCCTTTTCAGTCCAAAGAACTGCAAATATGATAAATTTCGAGAACAAATATGACTTCGTTCTTGAATTCACTTTCGATTGTGAATCGGAAATCAAATTCATCACATATGTCGCTGTAAAAAATTAAAGCACCCAACAATTTGATATTGCAAATTTTACATTTATCACCAACGGAAAGACTATCCATGATGCAAACAAATAATGGAATGAGAAAATATCAAAATGACAGACGGAATGACCACCACTTAGAGTGGTCATGAGGTAACAGTTCGTTCACAGCTATCCTACGTACAAAGTTTGAGCGCCAAATTAGTACGGCTGTAAGTTGAAGGTAACAACGCGTGAGCTGCGTCAGTGATATAGTATAACTCCTCCAGCTCAAATAGGACTTTTGACAGTAGCCTCCCTCCGCGCGAGCTTGATTGTGTGGACTGTCAGTAATAAAGTACCTCTTTTTTTAAATAAGGGAAATATTGTCATCAATATGTTACATGACCTACGAATGTTGTAAACAAGTTCTGCTTACATTTTCGGATCAGATGTTTATGCAGTGACTTCAATCTTCGAGGGACAAACAATAATTCTTTGTTTGTTAATTATACCATAAACCAGCTCTACAGCGGTCGGTGAACACCATGCTTCAGCGGGCGCTGGATGAGTAATTTAAAGCAATGCATAACTCGAAATAACTGAAATTATGCCACCATTTTTTTACTGAAACTCATGCGTAGATGAAGACTGGCAGGCTGGCAGCGAACGGTTCGCCGACTGTCACTTGACGCAGTGTTGGTGTAGTACAATCCACTTCCTGGCCTAGATTTCCTGCTCGTTCATAATCTACGGACGCATTTATGCCCAGGATCGAGTAATAATAATTTTGTCATTAATCGGTCCAAATAAGTTCCGAGAAAACTCGACTTCTTTACAATAATTTTGCTAGGCTATGTTGAACAAAAAAAATAATTTCTCAAAAAGATTTTTGTTGGAAAATAATTAGACTGGTCATTTTCAGTTTTCATTTTATATTTCAAAAAAATTTAAAAACACTAGAAGTCATGACTATGCTCATAATAGGAATTGAACTTTACCTGTAAACAAAGAAATTAATGTGAGATACTGATTCACACAAAGAAGGCCGAGCACCGTCTAATGAATTCTGTTCTTTGAATCAGAGACGTCAAGAAATACGGAAGTGAGTTCTACAGAAATTTTGCTTCATATTTGTAAACAAACGTTATTAAAATCGCCGAAGTGAATGAAGGGGCCACCATTTTCTCAATGAGTGTGAATTCCAGGAGTAAATAAATGTACGTAACACACGGATTTATTTACGTTTTTAATGTAATGACATAGCTTTCAAACTAACTGATGTTTTTTACAGAGAAATTGATATCGGCTAAGACAGTTTTTGATTTGTAATTCCAACATGAAAAAAAATGGTCATCGTTTTTCTCGCATCAGCGTGGAACACAAGAATAGCGCACATAACAACACCAACGCATCAAAACTTGTTGGTTTGCTGAAATAAAATTTATCGTGACTTTCTTTACCAGCGTTGCCTCATCTGTCTCTATTTATTACACTCAGCCTAAGTTTTCAACATCAATTTATGCATAAGAACTCAAGCTTTCACCAAAAATCTATTCAATCTAGCCTTTTTCATTGGTACCTGTTGACTTATCAACCGATTTCATCAGTACTGTAGCTAATTCATTTCTGAGTCATAAACATCACTTTTTTGTAACATCACGTCACTGTTCAATTTTTGTTATTTAAAGCCACTTGAAATGTGAAAATGAACATAACTGACTTGCCGCCATTATTTTGAACTTGAAAGAGCTTAAAATCATCAGTAAAATATAAGTAAAAATTTTTGATGAACTTCAGGGAACCAATCATAAATAGGCTATGTATAAATCAGGTACTGTATAAAAAGTACACGTAAACGTACGATTGCGTAGTTGTACTGCACGCTTGAAACAGTATTTAAATACTTGTTCGGCAAAAAAAAAAAAATTAATGAAGCTCTCTGATATACTGTCGGAATCTTCGCAACACTGAAGGACTTGCTACTCAATTAAAATTTTGCATTACAGCACAACTGACTGAAAAATAACGTCAACTTATGAACGCTCTTTTAACTACCTATTTGAAAAAGTCGAAATAAAATCTCCTCTAGAGCAAGAGATAAATTTAGAGTTTGAAAAAGCATCGATATCGGACGACCAGAATCATCAATCAAGCGTGAAGTCATGAATTTCGAGGTATTCGCTCCTTATTTTACATTGAAGGACAAAACACGACATTCTCGTTAGAGATCGCGCACCCTGCAAAATTCGTGCGACTCAAACAACGTCAGGCAACGCTGCTTTGAAGAGGGTGAAGAAGAGGGTGAGCATTGTTTTCAAGACTGTCTTTCTAACACAATTACTAGTTAAAGGAAAGATCGATGTTAACCCATGTGCAAACATACATACACACAGTCAGGCTAAGCAACATGTACTAAATGAGGCGATGCACCACACGCTTTGAGAGGTGTTGCACCACACACACATACATACGAGGCGTTGCACTATACACTCCATGAAACGCTGCACCACACACACATACACAACGAGGCATTGCACCACACACACACAACGAGGCGTTGCACCACACACACAACGAGGCGTTGCAACACACACACAACGAGGCGTTGTAACACACACACAACGAGGCGTTGAGGCGTTGCACCACACACACAACGAGGCGTTGCACCACACACACACACACACACACACACACACACAATGAGGCGTTGCACCACACACACAATGAGGCGTTGCACCACAGACACAACGAGGCGTTGCACCACATACCCAGAAGATGTGAGGCACCACACACTCCACGAGGCTATTTATACTTCCGGCAGATCTCCCAGACAATGACTTTTTTCTCCACGAGCACTCAAGGCTGAGATCTTTTTTCAACGATTATTATCACGACCGAGAACTCTAATTAAGAGACAGAAACTCTAATTAAGGACCGGATGGGAAACCCTCGAATTATCGCTGCGAAGCATCTCCGTTATGGCAGGCCTCGCTTTATTGGCACTTCACGTGGCCGACGTGTGGCAGGCTGCGCTGTGCGGGTGCGTCCTGTGAACGGGGAGTTCTGCGAGAATGAATAAACCTAATGCATCCCGTGCGCATTGAAGATCTCTCATCTGCACAACTGTTAACGGAATGATCGATTTTTTTGGACAAAATCAATTTTAGTGCGCCCTAAACTTATCGGTTTCGGCGTCAGTAAAACGGGTTCTTGTACATAAAAAACTAAATGTTAGTTTTATTTACATCTTACTATGCTATCTACGTAAATGAATAGAGTTTTAAAAGCTTTCGCCGAAATAGAGAGTGCAACAATTTTGCTGAATGAATCTGACTTCAAATTTGTATCGCTTTCCTACAGCATCAATCCGTAAAAGTCTCCGGACGCGAAGCGCCTAGCTTGACATCGATGGAAAGCACTGCAAAATGTCTTGAGATTTGGAACGGTGAACTCGGGAATTCTGGTCACGTTAGCAGAGAACAGCGGGCGGAGTTGCCATCGGTCTAACGTCGCGCTGTCAGCCGTGATGGGCCAGCTGCCATATCTCCCTGTCAGCCACTTTGTCCCTCCATATTACCAAGCACTAAAGCCAATTCCGAGCCAGAGGCTAATTTTTCAATCCATTGGCGAAACGACAGTCTCTGTCCAGCGTCGATCTTTATACTAATGACGCTTCAACTTTGATCTCATTCAAAATTCCTTCCAAACGCCGCACTGAAGCTTTAGAACGTAGAATACAATTTAAAACCAGTCAGTTCTCTATCTGCACAAGAAAAGCTTTGTTACCAGTATCCGTTAACACAATAATAAACATGTTTGCTTGGGATAATCACCAATTTTCATAGCGTTGAGTTTACTGCTTTTCAAGTACGAGAAGAATTGATGAAAGAGATTGTGGTATGTACACTCCTAAAGACGTATCAATAGTTTTTTATACTTTCGCGCATCCTCTGAATGTGCATAGGCTCGATAGAAACAATTTAGTGCGATATTCATTACAGCGAAACTATTCCTGCACCCTTGATTATCCGAGCAAGTTACTCGGCGGCAGCTGATGTAGTCATAACTGATGCTCCTGATGTCGTCGTTACTGATGCGGCTGATGCAGTCGTAACTTGGGGCGAGGAGACAAAGTGCTCTTGTGATCAGCGGTGGCTTGCTCAGGCTCTTTGGATTTGCCTGGGCCGCCAGAAGCAATTGCTTTGATCCGAGCGGAGGTGGACACGCGCGCAGGCTTGTGGGCGGACGCGGTGGGGGCGGGTCGGCCGAGGAACTTTCTGCGCTGACAGCACTCTGAGTCACTCATCATCTAATGTCTTCCATTTCAGAGTCGGAAAGCTTTTTATTACTTTCTTTCGTTATTCTCTGTGTTTTTTAAACGTTTTTCATTCCTTCTCCATCAGGGTTAAAGTAAGTTATCAAAAAATTATATCTTAGCCAAAGTCTGATAACCACAAACGGTCATGTTATATAATTATATCATTAAAATAAATCTCGGCCACATAACTACGCTCATCATCAGTCTGCAGAAGTGGATGCCATATTAGTTGGCTCTTCTCCATTCCTGGCGAGCAGTTAAAACCATCATGAACTCGCCCAACAAACCCCGCTCAGGCCATTTATAATCCGCACGCTGAAGTCGAATTCTCTTGGGCTGTTTAGCACTGGATTCTAGGCGTGCGTCTGGCACATTACCGCTGCTCGCAAGTTCGGGTTTCCGCCGCACGAACACTTCATGTGAGAGGAAGTGAGAGCATGACGACGCAGTGCATGGCTGCCTGACGCATTACGCGGCGCGGACGCCGTAAAAGTTGTCAGGCGCCCGTCTCTTGCATAACTGAATGGCAACACTGACTTGGCAGGCGGCTCGCCACCGCTTTTGTTACAGGGTTAATTTTTAGGAGCATAACCCAAACTCCTTTGCAGGCCTCGCGCTGCTGTGCTTACTAATGGCGGAACATGAAGACTCTCAGGCTAGCTGCACAGATACCGAAGCTTTTTCCAGCTCTCACTAATTTTGTTTGTGTCGGAATAATATTTTCGTCGTGAGATACAGCAGGCGGAGCCCTGAATTCAGAGATAAGGAAAATTCAATTGTGTGTGTGTACGCGTGTGTGCGTGTCTGTGTGTCCTTCATAAAGTCTGGCAGCTCAAGCATAGAAGATACTGCAAATAAATTCCCTTCTATGCAACACTGCTTCCGATTCTTAGAAATTTGATGGCTTGTAAGCAATCTTTTGGAAAAAGGTGTTGGTGAAAATGCATTTTGTGGCTCGCTTCCTATAGTATCGAAGAACGAAAGAATCCTAGTCAATTGTGGTGAGATTTCCCAGAACGCTCGTTCATTATGCGCACAAGACGGAGTTTGGTTTCAATTCATGTACTTGAGTTCTTTTTACAGAAGCAATACATATTCAAAAGTTCACTTTAATTCCGTGGAATCCAAGGTTAAGATTTTTGAGAGTTTCTCATTCCTAACTTCAGTCACCAATTCCATTTCTGACTTCCTTTGTGATTCAAGTGCCTAAACTCGGTAGTCGGACGCAGCGAACTTCTCGCAATGCGCTGGAATGTCTGTGTGACGTTCGTAGAGAAGCAGCGAGCGACTGAGACCTTGCTAGATCTGAGAGAATGACGCCCTTCTGTCAGTCAATGAAACCTGAAGTCAAATTTATCTAATTTAATTTGAGCAACACACACACCATGAGACGTTGCAAAACACACACCCACACACACATTGAGGCAACGTCATCATGATGAACTGCAAAGTTAATTTTCCAATTGAACGCAAAGAATTCAACATTTGAAAAAAATTCCGCCGATGGGACTCCGTTTTAAAATATTGGAATTAAATCTTCAGATGTTTGGAGACATATGTTCAAGATACTTGTGAATTAATAACGCGTTTTTTATTATTGCCAGTCATTTTCTAACAGCAGATGACATCGCTCAGCGATTATAATTGCTGTCGAACGAAGAGGCGAGGGGCAACTGAGCTACACACTCCAAGGCATTTTTACCCTAGCGCTACATTCGTTACGAGCGAATGTTGTCTGGGTGAGACGGCATTTGGTACTCACATAAGTAGTTTTATTTCTAATACCATATACCACAGATATTAGTTCATCGTAAATGCAAAGATTATTTCACAACACTTTATCACTTGTTAGTATTTTCATTAATATTTTCAAACTTGATTATTTGGCAACGCTGGAAAAGAACTTCTATGCGTCTATAGAAAAAAAAACTACCCAGATAAGCTTAGGGCAAAATAATAAAACCTATAGAACAAATTTTTTGTTTAATACGCATTCGACTAAAACCAAAAAAAATTCAACCTATGAACAAGAATGTACTTTACGTTCCAATGCTTCTTTAATGTTGTAGGAAGTCAAATTTCATTTCCAATCTAATGTGAGAATAAATGATCGTTCATTTCTTACAGAATTTATCGGCCGGAAATACATCTTCCGTATTTTTGACCGTCAGATATTGTTATACAATAAAATCGATGGGAGCAATCAAGGTTTTATTAATCTAACAATAGAAAAGCGATGTGCGGGATATAATTAGAGCTACGAAAAGCCTAAAGTTGTTTTCCATTTAGCCATCCATAAAATCAGTTTTTATATGAAAGATGTCTTTTAACGTTCAAACGTCTATCCTGAAGAAACGACTTAATCCACGCTTGTTTCCGTTCCTGATTCTCGAAAAATTTCTTTGAAACATGCCGTCAAATCATATCCTCAATTTTACGAATTACTTGCATGAATTGACTCTGCAATACGTTCTGAAACCTCAATTTCAAAAAAACATTATTGTTATTATCATTCAAACTTTATTACTGCCCAAACTATGTTGAGGTGTTCAAAATCTCAAATCACACATGTTTAAGTATCGGGTAAAAATAGGTTTTACCGAATACACGCTCAATGGGAAACTCTACCCGAAGTGATGTCACCTTACCTAACTTTGAGTGATTTAAAATACAAAAACGTCACGAAAAACCATAATTTCTGTGATAGTGGACCTCCGAGCGTCAAAAGAAATTCCGCTGCTCCAGATATTATCGGAGCTTACACCCTGCTCAAGTTGAGAGCTGCCAGGACTATCTGTAGAGCATGTCTAGCGCTAATCCCGCTCCTTCACTGATAGATCTATACCAGTGCACCCCCCTCACTTTCTTCCATGTGTCATCTCGAAAATGGTCTCTTCGACTTGGCTTCATCCTCTTGGATTAGAGCGAATGGGGCTCTAGAGATTTGTCCAAGGGCTGAGGTAAAGAAAACTTTCGTCAGTCACTCCTGGGACCTTCGACGAGTAAGCATTCTCTGGGTCATACGTTCTGTGAATTTTAGTACGCGTTCAGTCGAGAATTCCTCCGCCTCTCATTTCAGAGGCAGCTGAAACAAAAATTTTTGAAGGTCACAGTGACCTGGTATCATCCGGAAATATCTCCAGTGCGACAATTTTCGTTCTGTGAACAAATAGATCCCCCAAGGCAAAGAACGACATTGATTTTTAACTAGCATTTGAAATGTATTTCATGCTTTTACTCGTTTAACCAAAATTAAATAAAGAATTTCTCACATAAAAGTCTACGGTGTCAATGATGAAGATAAAGAGTAATAATTTGAGGCCAAAAATTTCATACTAATAAATATTGAGATTGATCAGCATTTTCAAACTTGGGAAAACGTCCTGTAGAATATTGCTGGCGAATATGTTGTAACATTTGGCACTTGAAGCAGTTCTTCCTGATGTAAAATGGAAAGCTCCTCCGTGAACCAGTGTCCTAAATTAAACATTTTGTTCAAACCTGGTTAGCCATTACTTACGATTTCTTTTTGCGTGGTTTGGAATTAGGGTTTAATAAAAGATGCTTCCAAATAGCTTTTGAAATTTCGACAGTGCAAATATGTTCGAAAGGGCTTCGGGTTATTCTTTCTATCAGTAAATAAAGTCATTACAATAAATATCAGTCATTATAAAATTTTGCGCAATGTTTCTTACTTACACCCTTGCTTTCAGTAAACACGGGATATTTTGTTACGAAAATACTCGAAGGAACGTTACAGTAGGTTAATGAAACTTACATTTCAAACGTAATCTTCAGGTCACAATCATAAGAAATTTCTTTGGATGCATCTTATTTCCGATTTCACGAGTTTTTTATTTGTTAAATCATCCGTCTATAGTACAGGGTGTCCATAAAGTCTCTTAATCATTTCACAATTTATTCAAATGCAATTGATAAGGTATTTTATTCAGATTTTTTTGTTGTATTTAGCATCTATTAATTAAAGATTTTGCCTCATTAAAATACTTCTACATGGGCACCACTTGTTGCACGAAGCACATCAAGGAGGTTCTGGATTTTTTGCCATGTTCACTGAAGCACAGCCTCATCAATTGTGGCAATTGCTAACACTGTCCCTGTCCCCATAAATTTCTTGTGCCGTGCACGAATTGACAGACGTGATGGTGGATCTCTTCCATGTTTAGTTTGTAGTTTCGCTGAGTCTGCTTATCCGATTTTGTTTCATAAACAATGAGACACATAGCGCCTTCTCTTGAGGGATAGCCATTTTTCAACGATTCATTCTCTTTCACAAACAGAATCCCTGAAACACACAAATGTAAAATGTGATTAAAAACTTTAATAAGCACTGACTACCATAGAACCATTATAACTAAAATATCTTATCAATTGCATTTGAAATGAATATTTGAAATGATGAAGAGACTTTATGGACACCATGTATATTTTATTCATAAATCTCTATTTTTCTGCACACTGCACTCCCTAGACAATTGAACTATTCTCTTCTTTCATGTCATTATTGGTAACAGATTTACAAGCAAAATTAGGCAGAGCTCATGAACGTATTGGAGAAATCGGGTATAATGATCCAAAGGAATGCGATGTGGCCTCATGAATGTTACATCAGCTCATTTCCTTTTTACCATTTTTGTTTTTTATCTTTCAGGTATATGTGGGATCTTACGGATAAATCCGTATACTTTCCTTCTCTATGCCTAAATTTTAATAACGCACGGAAAAAGGATCTTAATGCTTTGAAATTTTGACAGCTTATTGAAAGACCAAAAGAACCAAAGCTTCAATCAAAATGACATGATGACCGCTACTACACACTTTCGAATCCTGATGATGGGGCGGAAATCTTCTGTCGTTTGCAAAGACTAGGTAACTATGTTGATGTCTTTATTAATTAAGGGCTGCGACACTGCTGTAACGTTTTGCAAAAGGTTTGTCCGCAACCAGCGATCAAAAATTGTAATCTAACGGGTTCTGATCAGGCGAATTGGAAGACCAAATGTCCTCTTATAATAACACATCAGACTTTTTGAGCAAGTCATCGATTTTGAGCCGAGTGCTTTTGAAACAACTTCTTAAATGAGACCCTGAAATTCATTCATGAAATAATTTCTGTTCGCACAACGTTGCAGTAGGATTTGGCGTTTGCTTTTTCGTTATTGATGGAGAAGTGGGTTGAGAGGTCACCATCACTGGAAACCCCGAAGTGGGTTGTGCTGCAAACTGGTTTCTTCGTGATCATGTTGGGTTCAACGTCAGTGCTCCAAGTGGCAATCCTGCGATCCTTACTTCTGTTTCAAGCCCTATCAACTATAAAAATCTTATCAAAAAAGTACTTGATCGCCGATCCGTTAGTCTTAATGCTGTTCAAAATTTTCTCGCATCTCTCCAAACAAAATTCTTTCATCTTATTCGCTTGTAGACGCTTCCCAACTCGTGCATAGGAGGTTAGACGAGCATCTCCTGATTAGCCAATGCCTAATGAAACAGTTAGGTTGGCCGTGATGATTCTTATGAGGCCGGCTAGGGAGTGATATTTGGGAATTTCATCTTTTTTGGCCTCTGGGCAGTTCACTAATCTTAGCTAGATTCATCAACACTGCACACTGTCTGCCTAGGAGACTGGAGGGAATTTGCAGTGAAGGCTGGGTTTCGGATCTCGCGACGGAGTTCACAGATAGGTGAACGTTTTGAATGTCCCATTGCTTAATGTTTACGCTAACAACTTTAAATATTAATCGCCGAGTTTTTTAGATAACTAGGCATAACTGATGCACTTTAGTGTAGCCAGCTCTAAAGGAATCAGAATTACAAATGTTTTTAAATTTGAAAGCATTTATCGGAAAAACCCTGTAGGTTAACGCATCCTTCATGAATTCAGTGCGTCAAATTTTGCTATTCATCAAAATTTATTGGTGGTACAGTAAAAAGAAAAGAAATGCTTCAAAATAGATCCGAATGCACTCGTTCGCAAGCAAATACCGTAAACGGAACAAGCGTTCCATAAATGGTTTAAATAGATCATGGCACTTGATTCGGAATTGGAAGAAAACCTGCGATGTTAGTTAAAATTATTGTCATTAGAGTCTTTACGCAAAAAAATTTTTGCTTCTTAAACCAGTTTTCCACTTCGAATTTTAACCACTCATCTTTTAAGTTTTATTACGCTAATTCATGCTATTTAAAATATGGAGAAATTTACTCAAGTATGTACCGTAGAATATACTATACGCTATTTTAACTTTTAACATGATAATTTATATTGTTTTTACAATGTTGAATCACATTTGAGCCTCGAAAACACCTTGTGATGTTACTTGAAATGATTCACAAATTTCCTTTCTGAGTCGACCCGAGAGTAACAGAGACTTTGGTGCCATCGGATCAGGTCTTCGGCATCTGACATTTGCGTTCCTGTTACTGGTCTCTCCAAAATTCAAAATTAGGTATCAATCTTTGCTGTACTTCTGCTAGACGAGTGTAGGAAGGGCAGGAAAATGTGCTGTTATTGTTCTTTGGTGCTCCCTCACGGAATGCGGTGCTTGTAAAAGACTGATGAAAGAAATTACATTGAGATGATTGAAAAATGAGAGTCTCGGGGAGAAATTGAGCACTGAACACACCTGTCAGCGCTCGCCCGACTGCGTCAACACGCATTTAGATAATAAATCCTCATATTGAGGGCGGCCTTCAATGTTCACCATCACACTTGCCACAACACCCGGAGAATCACACGTTCTCCTTACAGTTGCATGTAATCGCTGTTCAGTTCGAATCTGAGAGTTCGTTATCCTGTTTCTTTTTAGCATCATTCTATTTCACTCACTCCATTCCACCGACCCACAATAATTTCTCCCTAATCATCCTCACTGAACGGCGACCACAACCGCGATCTTCCTTGAGATTACCACCATGCCCCCACGCCCAACATCATAATCCTGGGCACCATCTGCAACCAGCGGCCCTTGGGCGCCCATAAAAACCAATAAAATTCTTCTTCCCCAGCAATAGCTACTGAAGAGCAAAATCGTTCGCCTTTGCCAAGCCAGCTCTTTAAGCTGAATTTATTTCTTTGTTTTGGACGGTTTCTTTTTTACTCCTCTAAGCATCAGCGAGGAAACGATATTTTTTGACCAAATTTGGTTTTTCCTGAGAAAGATATTAAGGGCGCGACAAGCTAGATAGCTATGGAGTACTACCTCATCTAATTTTTTTTGGTCAGTGTCTTTCGCCTAACGGTGCTTTATGGTAATTTATTGTTTCGTCTACAGGCTGCGTTGAAAATTAAAAATCCTAATTTTCAATGAAAAAACTGAACAATCATTGCATTAGATAACTCCGAAACTGTTTGTCAGAATTATTTTCATTCGGCTTATTCTACTGTGTTCAAGACTCAGTCTTAATGAATGAAATCGATGTCATCAAACTTGTTTCGCCAAATTAAGCTCTCGATATTTTCAATTGCAACAAATCTTTCGTTCTGTATAAGTTTGTTTACGAATAGCTGAAAAAATTTTTAATACATTATTTGTTGCGTGCATTCAAATTTCTAAACATTATTAATGAGGTAGATAACCTATTTCCAAACGATCTATGATAAACATCCGTTATCTTCTCATTTGGAGGATAAATTGCTGCAAATTAAGCATTTATGGTTAGAGGACGCTCTTTTCTATCAGCGAGCTAACATACACGAGCGGGAAGTCAATGTTCACGTAAACTTACATACGCTGCTAGAGACAATATACATTTAAAATAAATTCAAATATTTACTTCATATATAAAACTTCCATTTCCAAGTTTCCAGTCAAAATATGTGCAGTATTAATACTTATTAATTAGGTGAATTTGTTAAGAAATTCCTCGATAGGATCGTGCAAGCAGCAAAAGGTAAACTTTTCTCTCCACAGGGAGGTAAATTCTATCAAATTGAATACTTGTGTGAAAGGAGAAGTGTTTACGAATTCGGAAGAAAGTGTCATGAAAGCCCACTTAATCTCATGCTGCCATAATTGAATTGTATTTGGCAAAACTTAAAATTAATGTATCCGGCACTAAAAGTGAGGCTTGACTTTCTGTCTACCAATCGATTAGAAATAAAATAATCAGCGAGGGTCAGAAGCAGTCTAGCGCGACATTGTCGTTAATTTGCACAGCAGCTCTTTAGGTCTGGTGATGATGTGTTCACAGAGGCGCGTGATTTTGTCGCGATCAAGTTAACGAGAAATTCCGCTTCTGAAAGTCCTCTTAATTTTTCCTTGCAATATACGTAGAGTCGTCACTGACGTCGTCCCGAAGCGTATTCATAGCGGCAAAAGTGGAAGCCAAGTTTGGAGACACTTAATGAATGTTTTCGTCAGTGCTTCATAACTTCGGGGTAAGTCGCGCAAGCTAGCGCACGTCTGCATAGCAGCTCTAACTAACAGAACTTTTTTGAATATGCCTCCAACTTGTAAGTGGTCCCTCACAAAAATATCCTTTTTCTGAACTCAACGAACCGTGAATGTTGTCCGTTGTCGGGCAAACTTGCGGGAGGGAGAACGGTGAATTATGGAGGTGCACTTCGAATTGATCATCCAAAGCCGTTGGTTTGATGTGAACGAAAATAGTTCTAGAATTTGTCGATAACGAGTTTAGGGCTGAGTATGTTATGAGTCAGTGCCTAATATTGAGCTCTGACAAATACTCCCACATGTGTTTCATAAACCTGGGATATCAACGTTCTTTCCAAATGCTGGAAAAGTTGGCCTAGATCCAACCCGTCAGATGGTTAATGTACATAAATATTAGAGACAGCTTCAACTTTCCGTCGCAACAATTATTATTCTTGCTTCAAATGAACAGATCAATGAAATGTGTAGCCTTATTTCGGATTTACCCTTAGTATAAATTCTAAAACATGCGTTACATGACTTCATTTTTGTCAAAAGGCTTGACATCAAATACTGAAATCAAATACTTCAACTAACGAAAATTAGAAAAGCATTGACAACTTATGTTCTGGATTAAGTTCTCTAAGGCACCTATTGTTGCGTATCCTCGTTCGTGAGCGTCATCTTGCACACACTTAAATTTTGCTGAGTGCATGGCATTATGAGACAGAAAGGCATTCGTTCAACTTTTAGTTTTTTCTCCATCGGGTTGCTACTCACTCTGAATTGATTTGCTTTCATTAAAAGAAGAAGAAATAGTTCAAGTCGTTATCCTGGTATACTGCACACAACTCGTCTGTGAGAGGTTCTCATCCTCCGCGACGAGGCTCAAAATCACACCAGAATGACCAAGGTTGCGATTAATTTTTAGAATATTACCCTCGGCAAAATTTGCATGCACTGATGGGTAACTATGATAATTTAATATTAATGATTTACTTTGCGATTTATTTTACTCCAAACAAAGCTTGAAATTACAGCTACAAATTAATTCATCGATTCGCCGGCATATGCATGCGGTAAAGTCGTCGGCCATCACACGATCGATTCACTAGTGCCACAACTTCAACGTACAGTACATGACGGAATCATCTTTGTATCCCCCTAAGCCATTTAATGAAAACAGTACTTCTCAGTTGCGTTTTTAGTACTTTTGAGACTATTAGCGCGGCAAAATTGCAGGCACTCCTAGATTCATATCAGAATTTATCAAACATTATGCATTGTGTAATTTATTTGGAATTATCATCAATCATGTAATGTGTTATAGATCATTATAAAAGTTTATCGTCAGTGCGTAACCTATCGTATTTTTCCCCGTATCATTAGCAATGGTTTCAGTTTAGGGTTTCGACACCCCCACTTTACGAATGGAAATTCATTCGTCTTGCATTAAGTTTAACTTATCTTACTAACTTCAAGATTTACAAATTCCTGAAATACAGCTGACTTTGCGTAGAAGAAACACATCGTAGCCGATGTTTTTCGGTCATATCTCAAGACAGAAGCGCAGTTTCTTGGCACCGAAGTTAGAACAAGCGCTCTCCATGCAACCTAATGAAGTCTAACTTTCTCAAAACTTTCGATAATTTTAACGCAAAGTAATGTAAATATGAAGAAGAATGTACATTATAAACTGCTTCAGCCACAGCAGGTTGGTTTCCAGTAAGGGAATTTGAGCGCACCTTGTATTAAAAGTCAATTGTTTCCCATGGAATGTCATTGAAATACTTGTATTATTTTCCCCATGTTGTGAGTGGAGCAATGAACTTGGATTTGGAAAGTTTAATTCGTTTTTCTATTCTTTACATGGATGCATTGGGCAAGCTCAGATCGCACAAGGTAAATTGTACCCTATTGGCTTCTTCATTGAAAAATGGAAATGAATGTTTCTCTAGCATTGTTCAAGACACGAATGCATTACATGGGCTTCAAATTTTCGTCAGAGTTTTACATATGCGAGGCACGTTAACTAGAGGAAAGTTTATTACATTAATATAGTATACTTAGAGATTGTTGTTTACAAAAAATTCAGTTATGTGATGTTTTGCTGCTTCCCTTACGAAAATGTTGGGATCATAAATTGACTTTCATGAATGTCTTGAATCCTGCTCATTTTGAGTAATATTATCCGATGATCTTGACCGATGTTTCAAAAAATTTTGCTATTAATTTCAACTATTTCTCACGTGAAATTGGTTTAAAATTTTTTTACTGTACTGTTTCTGAGAGGCGAAACTCAGCGGAGAAACAATGAAACGTCGATGCAACGTCGGTGCAGCGTTGGTGCACCGTCGGTGCAACGTTGGTGCAACGTTGGTGCAGCGGCCGTACGCGGCCGAGGCGTAGCGCAGAGGTGCGGTGCGTCCAGTGGTGCTTGGCGGTCCGCCAGCGCCACAATCGCGGCACCAGCGCGTCCTTCAGGATGATATTGATCCTGTGCAGCAATGCCAACACGATCCTCAGTTCCTGCAACGTGATCCTGGTGCCCGGAGCACGATCATCTGTTGCCGCAACACGATTCTTGACGTTCATAGCACGACCCTTGCTCCCTGAAACACCACACTTAGCAGGCACGCTTCCATCCTGTGTTACTTCAGCAAAATTTCAAAACCCATAGAGGCATTCTGGGAGCTTTACTGCACGACTTTAAACATTCGCACAGGGGACCTTGGTCCTTCAAACGACATAAGCATTAAAAACAGAAATCCGTGGCTGTAAGATTTGTACATTGGCAAGTTCAGCTTCTTAGCCTCCATTATCATGTAGAAAATGTTCTTAAATCTCTAAACTCTAAACATTCCATCAAATTTCCGCACTCTTATCTCGAATGTTTCCTCTGTTAGTGAAGTTCATGAAAGGCCTCTAACCGAGCACAACTGAACAATCTCGCGGTTAAGTCTAATACAATCTTGAATTCAAATGGGGATTATTTCAGTTTATTACTATGTTTGACCTTAATGTTAAAAAAATTCAAATTTTCACACAACGAGCTCTGCAGCTCTAAAAAATTTCAAAAATCGGAGCCTTGAACTTCGCCAGAGCTTCATATAATGAGCGTCAATTATGCTGATCGTCTCGAAATATTTGCGAGCCTCCCAGCTCATGAGCCGCGCCTGAGGCAGCCACGGCGTCCGCAGCCAAGTGCGTGTCGCCAAGTTCGACAATCTCGACTGATGCTGCTGACCCGTTGCGCTGGGGCGACTTTGCGATATTGAAAATGTTAATTTCTGTGCTTGGTTAGCGTTCCACTTCAAGCTCTAAAAAACAATCACGAGTATAAGAAAAGTGTTAAAGTTTAATTCACATTGTTATTTTTTTCATTTTCTCCTGCCTGATGCTGAATGATTTTGCGGCAAACTTGTAGAATTAGGAATCGCTTTCATTTTTCAAACTCATGTAAGATCATAGTTTTTAACTTATGGAAGGCATTCAAAAAACTATCATGTTAACTTAAGACTGTATTTGAAAATTACTGTTAAGAAGAGACTGATAATTTGCAGATATAATAATATTTTTTGCGTATCAAAAAAATGGTGAATTTAGTATCCATTAAAAGAAATGAAGAAAGTTTCTTCGTATTCGAATTTAATCACCCAATAAGCGATTTTATCAATTGTGACTGGAAATGTTTAAGTTATCATTCCGGTTTCAACGTAATGTACGTACTTACAGAGAGAATTTTAGCTTGAAAGATTGGAAATTCTTCAGCAATTTCACATTCCAATTGGAAAAGCTTCTGCACCATAGTAAATTAAAATATCAAATTAGACCTACGACTAGGACAAAAAATTAATAGTTGTCGCATTTTTAGCTCCTGCATCACATTGCGCTTCAACCAGGAGGTGATAGCATGACTTTTGAGACAGCGCCTCAAAGAAGCCTTCAGCTCAAAAGAGCGAATCAAATTCACCAGAATGCATCCTCCAGAACTCATCAGCGACCACCGCGGCTTAAGTCTGCCTCAGGGCAAACCTGACCCGTGGCCTAATTTGTCCGGGCGACTGAGTGCTCAGTAATACCTGGCACAACTTAATACGGAGACATTCATTGCGGATTTTGATAAAAAGTCAGAGAAAAATCTTTAATGCTAATTTATTCATTTTGTTTCTTTTCCAGGTAAGTGTTGATAAACCTCGTTGGCTGCTCGCTCACTCGTCGGTGGGTACGTACAAACGTAGTTTTAATGTTAATTTCTACGCAACGGATGTTCTTACCATAATTTTTTCCAAAATTTCATCATCCTTTAGATGAAATTCATCTAAGCTTGCCTTCACAGTGGATAACGTAGCATCTGACATTTAGACTCTAATATTACTGCATTTCTCAATAAGAAATTGCTATATTTTTTCTGCGAATAAAAGCTTGATGCAACACTGCCCGCTGCCAAAATTATTGTGAAAAAATATATAATGATCTATAAATCAGCATGTAATTTTGTACTACGCTAAACAACTTTCAATTATTCGGTAAATCAATTTACTCCTTTGTTCTATAGTAGTTAAAATAATTTTTGAGCAAAAAGATACTACTGTTTTCAATGCAACATTGTATTTAGATCAAAATTTGGTCTTTAAATTGAAGTCGTTATCATGAAACTATAAAGTTTAGAATTTGGGGTTCTAATGAGAAGTAAATTTCAGTCAAATTTGAACGCGCATTTCATATTGAAGATTTCACGTCAACGTATCTTTTGACTCTCTTGCTCCTTTAGCGTATCAGAGATCTGTCGTGGAAACTTACATAAATTCAGCGTTTAAACACAGTTTACATTAACAATTTCCCTCATTGAATTCGGAAAGATGAACCAAGGATATATCAATAATGAATTTCCCAATAGTTTTATGGGCACAATTATTTGTAAGTTAATGGCATGGTGCAAATAGCCTTCCGTGCGCATGATTCTTTAAGCACTAAACTTTATTGTTTATCGATTACCAAATGAGTGAATATTCCGTAATGATTACAAAATTCTTAAATCGATTATCAAGCAGCATGATAAACCTCGTAAAGACCGGCACTTCGTTTCCCTCAGCCCAAAGTATTTAAAAAATCTCTTATTCCCCCACTCGTCCGGCTGTTCCTGATCTCTCGTAGAATAAGGTCGAGCTTCAGTTTCACCTTCTGATGATAGCCGTAATGCTTCTCATTCTGGAGACACCGAGAATGCCCTTGATGTGAACTACATTGGTATCGTTCGAGCAGCGTTCACCAACACAACAACAAAGACCATTGTATCAGCATGCCATCCATTCCATTTTCTAAAGATCATTTTAAAGTTATCTATTATGTTAGTTACGCCATCGATCTCAATAAAGCGGAAGTGATATAAATAAAGTATTTCAATCCATTTATCACGCTCAGGTACAATAATGGAGACTACTTACTGAAACTTTTTTAGTCAGCTCCACTTCAGCTCTACCTTTGTCTTTCATGAGTATCATTTACGAGCGTTCTCGCCATTGTTGGTTTCATACCTGTCGCGGTTAAATTTAACAAATGCTTCAGAGAGTAAAATCCAAGGTGGAAAATTTAATCAAATTAATTTTTTTTCGTGCGTTCTAAATTCTGACATTACTTAGGATTTTTCAGATGATAGCTGTAGATTATAACTGTGACGTCGATTTTTAAATACGAGTACATCATTTTTTCCTTCAAAACAAACGTTTGTTTACTTAAGAAATACTTTTCATAAATTGGATCGCAGTGTTAAGCGGATTTATTCAAGATTTGAAATACTGTGTGAGATTTTTTTTAAAAACAGTAAACCTCCGTGGTGCACGTAGATTTTAGCGCCGAAACGGTGAGCCGCATGCAGTTGTGCAGCGCCTTCCGTGTCTGCACAGCGTTACCATTCAGCAAATGTCTGAGGCGTGCATGTAGTGAACCGTTAGTGCGCGATTTTGTTTTGGAACAAAATCTTAGAACTGACACTTTCTTTGTGCTTTCGAAATCTTGGAAAGAAACCACGACAACGGTAAGGAAGAAATTTCTCTTGTTTTTTCACAACACTCCTCATTTTAAACGTAAAAAACAAACGTCTTCTGTGCCTGCGCCGCTCCGTTGGGCAGGCTGTGTGACCTCAGCACACTCCAACCACACGCATTTCCGAATTGAATTTTATTTAATATTGTAATATTTCGTCGTTCTCCATCCCTGAAGAGCTAATATAAGTAAAATTTAAGAGGCTTTGAGCCTCTTCAGAGAGATACGGCCATCACGCCCTTCCGGTTGTTCAGGTTTTCAGAGATTATTGATTTATGATCACAAACTTAGTAAAATTGTTTGCGACTCACGCAATTAAAAAGACTCAAATAGAAAGAGCAAATATTACCATTTCTAACGCCGCCGGAACACTGGTCTGAATTATGATCACAACGAATAAGTAAATAAGTTTGAAGAAAATTCGACCAAAATTGCGTTTTATTAGTGAGTTGATAAATTGTTGCCCTTGGTAAACAATTGATTTATGAAAAGTTAAAATAGACGTAGTGAATTTCTATTCGGGTGTGACTGATTGATGGGCGTATTTGTGGTGCGTGTTTCACTGTCGCCTGCTAACAAAAAATGAAGTAGTTCCCGTGATCGCTTTCAGGATGAATGGGTTTTTTGTGTTAGCATCAAGGAGAATTTAATCATAAATATTAACATAAAATATGTGAAGCACGTCACAGATTTGATCTTCACACATCTCCAGTAGTGCATGTATTCAGGCAGAAATTAAAATTATTTAAGTGTTTTATGGCACACTGTTCAATTCGTCAGTTTAGCCACGTCGTTTCTGCACGACCAAAACAACGATATCACTTATGTTTTTCTGATTATGTATATGTGTCGTGTTTTTCTCTTAGTGATAGCCGTCGTTTATTAATTTATTTATATAAACGCAGGTAGAGTTGTGTAAATATTTTAGAAACATTTATTTTTCTCAAATATTTGAGTGCCATAGCATGAAGACCCTTGTACTTCAACGTATCTGAGACACTATTAGATATATGTTTACTTCCCACATGTTTTTTTAATAAATTTATTTGTGTGGTGTGCATGAGTGAAGGATGAATAGGGAAAATTGAAGAGGCAATGATGTCTGTGTCATAAATACTCTCATCGCACACTTTGCGTTGTTGAAGGAGTCAAAGAATAATATTGTCTAATATTGTCATCAACCTAATTTTATAATTTACGCGCTAGATCGAACATAATTGAATGTCGTCACTTTTAAAGGCCGTGTAGTACTTTAGTCGATCAATAACTTCTGCACGGAGGAAACACAAGTTTAACGTTTAAAATGCAAATGGGATTTGAAAATTTCCAAGTGCAGGAATAGTATTGACTTCCACGTCATTTAAAATCACACAGGCAGTTTCGATCAGCCATTTAAATTTTTGAAATGCTGTTATTGTCGACAGTATTGAGTTTTCAAACTCACTTGTGCTAATAAAAGCTAATTAATGTACTGTTTTTTTATAAAGAACCAGTACGTTAAACCTTGCGAACAAACCAGTCTACGTGGATATTGTGCTTCATAATGTCTTCATTCTGACGACTCATGAGCACAAGGATACGGGCAATATTTTGTGCTATTTTTACAAATTGCATCCCATACTCGCTATAGATGTTGTCTTTTCATTGTTAACATCTGCTCAGATTCTTTTCTGCCTTCCTTGATGACATTATCCGTCGCTGCACAATAGCTCACAGACAATTTTTGGGGTGGTCACAACGGCGGCTCCTGTAACTTGTGCTGCAGCCTTGTGGCAGTGAGGCTAGGAGCTCATTGTTACTATCCTTGCAATTTTGTGCATTGCAATATCATAACACAAATAATATAAAATTAGATGGTGATTGCTGCTGACGTTTTCTAGTAAAATCAAAGCTGTCTGCGAAATTTCTAAACGACTTGACATCGGTGAGAGTAAAAAAATTATTCGATATAATTTTATTAGCCTTGTCTTACATAATGCATTAGAGTAGTACAAACAAATTTTTTTTCTCATGTGATCACTCGAAGATGGAAAGACTGGGATTCAAAATTAATATAAATCGTACAAATAAAAATAACAGTATAAATAACCCTGCCGAGTCTTCCCTTCGCCAAGAAAAGCATCGTTCAAAATAAATGCATTCATCAAGCACCATTTGATTGAAGTCTGAGTTTGAAACATTGTGTCCCATAGATCAAATGAGGTTCATGCTGAAAATTCTTAGTGAATTAATTTTACGGGGAAGATGATCAAGTACTGTCCTGGTCATTATGAATGGATCTATAGACTCACTGGCTCTGTTATGCAGTAAACACGCTGATGGATATTTATATTTTAAAATGTTTGTTTTATTCCGAAATTGCATAAATGACATGGTAGCTTTAGCTAATACAGCTATTTGCTACTATTTCTGACGCTGTGATATGATTTATGCAACTGTACAACAACATGTGATCAAATTACAGGGAACCAGCAGGGCGCATTACGACTGATGCAGCCATTCATTATGGTGAGCAGGAACATTTATTGCAGCAGTGCAAGTGTACACAATATCCCCAGACATGATAGTATCACTCCCTCAATAATCGAACCTAAAATTTACTAATATTTCTACAGAGCTCTTATTAATTACCGCCCGATGTCTCCTCGGGTCCGGGGGCCGCTTCACACACCCTGAGACGTCACACTTAAGAAATTCCTTGGTCACTGTGCGAATTTTTCCCTCTGATTTTTTCTCCGAACAAATAGTTTACAGTCCTCTGAATAAGATAATTCATTCGGAAGTGAGCTGCAAATGACTTATCTATTGGTGAGGAACATCCAATTTTCCACCCAAGCTCCAATTTTCATCCATCACACAAAATGAAAAACAAACCTTTTTTGATGTAAAATAATTATAATTTGATTTCAAGAATGAAGCTTTGGAATTTGAATTACATTTCCCTAACATTAACTCATCCTTAAAAAAATATTTTAATGCTTGAGAGCACGTTTCCAATTACCAAACTAATACCGTCTTTTGAAATATAGGACACACAATTTTTAAACTTCGAAATGAGATCTTCTTTGGACAGAATATCACAACACTTGGCAAGGAAGATGGAGCATATTCATTGCCTTTTAATTGTACGTGGAAAATTGTTTCTGGAAAATGGATAAATTAAAATTTTTAGCATTCAAAATTGAAAATGAAACGCGCGAAACCTGTGTTTATAACGATATTTTAACCCTTCAGTTAAAGTTTTTCTTGAATAAGAGCTGAGAATTGATTTTTCTTCATTGGAGGTGCGAATTCGGAATAGAAATATTGTGTAGAAAAATTTTGGGCATAGAAATATATGGCAATTTAGTTTTAAAATAATTTCATTTTTTCTTTTGGAAAATCAATTTCCATCGACAATTTCTATCAGATAGATTCATTCTTTTCTTCAATCATTGATGAAATACATTTATTACGCAATAATTGTAATCACTCATTACCAAACGAGATAACATGCCATGTTATAACTGAGCACAAAAGCACATCTTCGGATGTTTTCGAAAAAACTATATAATTTTTTCTCCGTTTTCCTCGCTGGAAAGAATTTTTCTAGTCAGAATATTCCACCCCATCTTGCAACATGCCAAGATGAATACTTCAGATTTAAAGGCGACCAGAAAGAGTTCCTGACGACATTGTTTTCTAAAAGTCTCTCTGAATGAGAGAGTTTTCAAGTGCTAGACAAACGATGTACAGCTTGCATGGCGACGCTGTGTAAAAACTGTTCCTAGCATTTCAAAATACAAAGAAATACAGTCTTTCACTGGGAAAGCTAGCATGGAAAATAATTGTGGCAAGTTTTGAGATTCACGTGTCAGACATTTCTAACTTCACAGCAAATTTCATTAAAATGTTTTCAGGAAGAATACATTATATCATTGCTGCCATGTCTTAAGAATTTTAATTCCACTTTTTGGGATTACTATTGACAGAGAATATTCAAAGTGAATTTATAATCCAGCACGTAGAAACAACTCGGTAAATAAAATATTGGATGTATTTGTTCTACTTGCCTGAAAATGTTCGGAAATATGCAAAATTGTCCCGGAATAACGCTGAATGACACTACTTATAAAATCACAACCAATCCAAACCATATCATAATGTGTAACGAATTCGGGTTGGGCAGAAATTTGTTTTTTCCTGAAGACATAAAAGGACTCCTCTGTGACTGTAATAAAATAAGTAGCTCTTATGCAAGCATTATAGGGACTTACATAAGCATTTTCCATTTATTCTGGCGGCCGCCATTCAAAAATGATGTTGATCACACCCCAAAAAAGAAACTTTTTCTGCTCGTAGGCTTGCTACATGTGGTCATTACGTAAGCCGCCAATTGAGAGCGCCCACGACCTGGTGTTTGAGAAAGCTTTAGCTCCAATAAACAGCATTGAACCTTCACACACGAGCGCCACTTCATGGGCAACAAGCGCTTTCTTCGCCGCCCGTTGCCACAGAGACATGCTAATGCTTCACCTATCTTGATAGTACTTCAAACTTACATGAACCAAATTAACTGTTATTTTTCAGTATTTATCGTACATGGCATCAAAATAATAACTTAATTGTTGAATGTTTTTAAAGTAGAAAATCTCCCACACGTCTGTTGTTAGCTTCTGCTAATAAGCTTATGTTCTTGGTTGTTTGATGGTAATTTATTTATTGCGTCCGACGTAGCATTGACATCTATTTGTGACTTATTCAGCAGTTTGAAAAATAGTTTTTGTGATTTCCCACGTTCCTCAGTTGTTGCATGCATGGGCTTCTCGAGTTCATCGTCTCTAGCTTTTTAAGGGCTTCCGTCCCAAGTGAATTATGACATCGTGTCTACGCTGTATTCACTCTTTACCAATAGAACATTCCTAGATCACGCGCTGAAGGGGCTGAGGTTAATCAGACGATATCGAGGGGCAGAGAGCGCTGTAGCAACCAATATCGCATAGTCTATTTAAAGGAGATAGCGTGGCGGAGACAGATGTTAGCCGCCAGCCCGAGTCTCGCGGGACAAACAAACTCGAGATGAACCTGCACCCTGAACGGCAAGGACACCACTGCTTCTGTACACCAGCAACCCAAGTTAGAAATGACTCACATAAACAAGACAGAACTACTTAAAACAGAGAGCTTGGATTAAATTAAGAACTTACGCATTTTCACATATATATATCACAACATCAACGATATTTTATTGAAGAAATAAAAATTCTACCTCATCATGAGCTAAAAAGACGTGCAAACGTTCAGTTTGAAGAGAGCTCATTACGTACCTGAGAAGGATCTCTTCTAACATGTTTCCAACCGCACTTTCTTGGATGCTTTCAATTTGAATGCAGATGTTTCTCCAAACGGCATCATAAAACTAGCACAAATGGGCGTCTGTTCCAGCGCCGCTTAGAGTTACTTCTTTTGTTAGAGATTCCTGCAGGGAATCTGGCCCCGCAGCACGGGGCGACGTCGCGCTCCAAATTCTCAGGGTAATGAACACTCAAATTTTGCTTTCGGAGCACTAATACCCATTTTATGATTTCAGATATCATACAATCTGTAGCTTCATGCATACTCTGTCGATTTCAATAAATTCATTAAATTATTGGAATACCTCTCATGAAAACGTTCATGATTCAAACAGTGGGAATGGAAATTACAGAAGTAAAGCAATGCAGCGTATTATCGAATCCTTCTTTTTAGAGTATATTTTGAGAATGCCATTCTTGATTTCAGAAGTTCAACTGTTTTCTTGCAACTTTTTTTTCATGTTCGTTACGTATGAATTAAATTACACTCATCTGGCTTAGCTTGTCAGCGAGACGTACCAGCTATAAGGCATGGACCGAGGTTAGTAATCGAAAGTTGACCGCTTTACTCAATGCCAGCTCTCAGAGCAATCTAGAAATGACGACAAAACTTGGCCACGACTTGGACAATTCATTATTGAGGCAACAAGCTCTATGGACAATCATATCTTGGGATAGCTCCAAAGCTGTTTACGTAAACATTTTTCTAGCTGTACTAGTAAAATTGAATATTTTCGGTAAGGAAACAAATATCTATTATACAATAAAAAAAAAGTCACATCATACATAAATGCAAAGAATCACTCGATGTAATAGATAAAAGTCGGAACATACTGAAGTAACGTTCGAGCTTGGCGAGTACAACCCCAGGCAGATGCAGGAGGGGCGTGCAATGTGGGCACCAGAGGAAATCGTTGCAATACGTCTGATCGCTGGAGCCATTCACGACCGTAGATCTCAAAGCCGTGCGGTGTTGAGAAGTGTTATCATACTACCATAGGCCATTCTAACTATGAACTGAATTTTATAAAAAAAGTTAGAGTAAAAATAGCTAAGTAGAAGCAATATTTCCTTTGAGGCGAAAGCACCTAAGGATCAAGCTGAGTTATTCAAACAATTAGTGGTTATAGTCATCCACTGTGATGCCCACGGTCTGTATGAAGTGTTGCTGCACGAAATCAATTCTTATTAGAAAAAAGAGATTCTTGAAGACCCTCATTTTCAGAACGATAAGTTTTACGTGAACCTGCACTTGAAATCTAACTTAAATTCTGTGAGCGCTTGAATGACTGACTTCAGTTGAAGCCCACAAATGGTGCCTTATCATGCAATCCATCTCCGTCTGTAGCGATTTTCAGTTGATGATTGATGGAGCGCAGTAAGTGATAGTCGATGCAGTAGAGCTGCAAATGCTGGGATTTTTAGGGCTTCCCGCGTCATCAAAGAGAATGCGCTTCTCACAAAATTCATTGCTTGTTTCCACCATGAGATTTGTAATTCGTTCGACATCATTAGATCAGTGAAACAAACTTTATTGGACTCCACAACGTAACGTGATTTAACACAACGCATGACAATAGAGAGGGATAGCGTTTTATCTGAAGCTTGGAATTTTTTATTTATTTCACACTTCCCTATAATTGTGAATGAGATAAATATCCTGCTGTGAGACCATCGCCGAATTTTGAGGCAAATGAGATCAGTCCAATCTTTAGCTGTAAAATGTATCAACTATATTCTGTGACCAAAACTTCTGTTACAATGGATAACATTGGAATATATTCAGAGTGCGTTTGAATGTGAGGTCGATTTAGCCTCTATCATCCTCGACAGTATCGCAAGAATGCGTCTAGGGAAGTCGAGCTCAAAGCTCTCTCAATTCCGAGGGAAGGGCCAAAGTATTTCTTTTCAATCCCTTCCTCGGTTATCTCGCGCGTCTTCAAAATAACCACACATTTCCTTCCTTCGATTTCGTCCCCCTCGATTTACTCAAAATTCACCACAGATTCACAACAACGAAATACATCGAGCTGATGACGTCTACTCTGAAATGGAGTTGGATCAAAAGTTTTGAGTCTTTTCTTTCATTTTTCTTGCGCACGGAGAGAGAAGATGCATTTGAGGCTATGCGGGAGAATTTACGCTTTGCAAATGATAACAAATGATGCCGCCAACAATCGGCGATTCCTTGAGACGAATGGCCAACAGCAAAACATTTCTTCTACGCAGCAGAGTTCTCCTGACAAACACAGAATAAACCTATGGAGGTCATTTGTGCCCGTGCGCGCAAGTTATATGCGCGTAAATCTGCTGCCTTTCCAAATTTATTTCCCTGGTTTGCATAAGGGAAAACTATCATTTTCGTAAAAACCCTTTCCAGCAAGACTTGCGTAATTCGGCTTGGTATGAAGGTTGTCTTACGCCACTCAATTTTTTATATTTATTTTCCTTCGTATATATCGATATGAACGTTATAAAATAATGATGCTCAATGTCTACTGAAATCTAGAATGTTTCAAAAAAATGTACGAGGAACATTATTAACTTTCTTGTTGTTTTCCCGTGCCAGAGACCCATGCACGCTGACTGCACGTATTATGAATCCCTCATTGCAGACATGAAAGGAAATGGAAAATTGGAGACTATTTACCGTAGCCTTAATTCTTTGTAAGCCCAGAAGTTCGTGGTTGAGAATAGCTAAATGTCGTCAAGAACAGATAATGCATCTTCAAAATCTGAGGAAGGACTCAGCCCCGAATAATAATGTTAGTGCGGGGATGAGGAGAGATAACTGAGCAACATATGAGAAGCATGCAGCGTTGCATTCGAATACACTGGCTTCTACCCACGCTCCAGACTCCTAGTCTCTTCGGATGATTGATTATTAGTTTATTAGTAAGTTTAAGCCTCCCTATCCTCAACAAATGAGATCCAAAGAGAGGAAGAAGGAAGACACCATTTAGTATGGAGTTAAAGGAACGCGGAATCTATGCAGAAAGGGCACAGAAACAGTAAGTTGAGAAAGAAGTTCATGAAACAAGATAAAAGTTGAAGAAAGTAGTAGGTACTGAAAAACAGGACAGTAATGAACCGAAAAAAAGGTGGTCCTTAACATAACAAAAACATTTTATTTCAACAAAAAGAAGGCCTACCTAACTCTCAGCTCGGTCCCTCACATCTTCCCCCTGGGAGCGCTAATTCCCTTGGTTTCTCTCTTCGGATGAAAATTTCACCCTCGCTCAAGAGCACATATCCTCAAGAACATGGTGTGAATCATTTTGATTCATTTCAAAGCAGTTTTTCACAGGTCAATTCGGTTCATATTTACCTCGTAGCTTGTTTTACTTACTTTTCAAATACACTACAGTGATATCATTTAAATTGAGTTGAATTACTTACTTACTTTCGCATTTTTCAACTTTAAAGTCTAATACCTGTAAGTAACAGTCAGACCACATGGCAGTTTGAACTTTTTTCCATGAACCTACGATAATAACTGCCGAGTAATTATAAAACTTAAATATAACCTATCGAATTTTGTATAAAAACTTTCAAAAAGTTCATTACTTTTTATCGATGGCACAGGAAACGAACTATGCCCTAGCTTGAAAAAATCTTTTAGGTTCCTAAGCTTCTGACAATCTGAAACTTTGATTTCTTCAATAAAATGTGTTCGACGAGCTCGTGTCTACATACATCACTTTAAGTTCTTTCCATAATAAGACTCGGAGGGAAAAATATCTGTTCATAAATTGGTGTCCATACGCTTCTACTCTACATCCTTACGAATATTTCATGTATGTACAAGCATGTCCTGATCCCCCGACATCAGAGAAGCAGATGTTCGCCACCCAGGAAATGAGGCGACTGTGAGGCTCGCACCAGTTCGTTGCGAGGGCGTGGTGCAGTTCACTGGCATGTGCTCTCGTAATCTAATTCACAGAACTCAAGCCTGGACATTCCAATCCTTTAAACGAAATGAAAGAAAACCTATGAACAATAATAGGTACCAAATTCGCGTTCGTGGAATTTTTGCTGTCATAGATCAAAGACCGTAAACAGATTTCCTTGGAAATTTTTGGTTAAGCTAAATCGTGTGAAAAACCTGGCTGCCAATTTACTGAATGCTGATCAACTAAGTACTCGTTAACGTTTTCCGACGTTTGAAGGACATAATATGACTGTTTTTGGGGGTGTTTGAAGAATATTTTGGAAGGCTATCCCACAACAATGGTAACTTATACTAAAACCAATACGCACATGTGTAAAACTGACTGGGTATATCCTATTACACCTAGGAAAGAACCTCAAAAAATTACGTTCGTTGCGTCGTTTTTATTTTGAGGAAAAAATTTCCAAGAAAATGTTTGACTCTCGTTATCGGGGCCCAATTTAAAGTAATCCCTAGTATGAAAACGTGACAAAAAGATTTCGTGAGCAATAATTAGTTGGTCAATGGTAATTTGTTCGAACCTAAAATTGGTAAGAGACAATAAGCTAGGTACATTGTTACTTGTTAGAACCTGTATTTGGTAAGTCTCTTCACTATGCACTATGCTTTTATTGTAATTCCATTGATACTTTCGGTTCGGTTAAGCTGTTTTACTAAAATTTATTTCACAAAAATTTGATTAACTTTTCTCTAATATTTCGTGGTAACCACAGTTACATGTACGTATTATATTTCATTTACTAAAAGCGCACAAAAATCTCTGATTTGCTAAGAAAATTTTATTAACCAATATTGCTCCAGTTTATCGCGCGTTAAAAGACGAAGAAAATTACTGATCATCTTTACTAAAACACTCCCTAAAATTCAATATCACTCTATTTCTAAAAAGCAACGTTTCGACGTTCTTACGTCATCATCAGGCTGAAAAATACAGAGTAAAATTACAGTCACAATACTAAGAACTGCAAATCAAAAGCAAAAAACAAAAACAGAGTCAGACGATAAAAAAAGAAAAAAACCTTATACAGCTCACATTGCAAAATGACTAGAGGCAAATAATTTGTACAAAAGGAAGACTGATCTCTAGATGACTGGCTAATATTGAGGAACAGCTACGTCTTCACAGCACCACAGGCAAGGCCAAAATGAACGATCAAGAGGTTTCAAACTTCTGACCTACAGTTCTATTGAATAGTTTTAGAGCAAAACAATTTATGGTGTTTTCATTGAGGGACGGTTTAAATTGATGAATATGTAACACGTCTGAACTGGAACAATTTCGTAAGGTCGAGAAATTAGAAAAAAAAACAATATTGCCTTAACATTTACTCGAGTGAAAATTTCAAAATATTCCTGATTTAAGGCCTTATTTTCCCCTCACTCGGTACATAGCGAAACTCAGGCTCGTGGAAAGTGAGACAGTTCATTTAGTAACTGTAAACTAGATCACTTGTTGTTCCATTTAAAACGATGATTTTCTCTCTCAAAACGCGACTAATAAATATTCTTGTAATATTGTCCCATTGCATGTATATAGAACAACGCTAGGAGGAAAACCTTTGCTCATTCGAGCAAAAAACCTTTAAATTTTTCATATTTTCTAATACTTTTAGTTTCCTATCACTGGCAACAATGTTTTGAAACTTCTCGTACTCTATTCCCAGACGCGATTCTCTCTATTGTATCTAGCTAAAAGTCAGTTGAGAATTGGAGGTAAACATTGAGCTCACATTACAGGGGAGCTCCCCAATGAAGGCATGCTCGGCAGTCCGTCGTCCTCAGCAGCGCTGTTTTCGGCCGCGGCACGCGTGTGTCTCTCGAAAAGTTTGTTCAGTAATTGGGTCTGTGTGCCAGGCGTTGAGCACTGAGGAGGTGCACTCCTAGCGTAAACTTTGGCCCAACTTTGGTCCTCGAAGAGACCACGCAATAGTAGTATGCCGCTGTGTTCCAACTCTTCATAAATAAATTGGAGACGCCCTCAACTTACAGCATCTCCACGAGCTTGAATAGAAATTTGTCTCCGAATGTTCTAAGTAGTTAACAATGCAACTAAAAATTTTCACTCATAACACCTTGACGATAACTTGTTGTTTCCCATTATTTAATTTAACAAATTTATTTCACCATTCTCGCCAAGTAATTGTGAAACTAGTTTTTTTTGACATGCTCTTTCAAGTTATTAACGTTTTTCACATTTCATTTTTCTGTAGCATTTTTGTCAATATTACCAGTTGTCAAACATGGCGTCAAATCAAATCATTTAGAAGAATTTCACAGAGCAATCAAAATATCCTCATTCCCAGTGACATTCATGACTAATCAGCAAACTTATGAATGATAATCATAGTTAGTTTCTCCTAATTTTTCTTGCATATTCTGAAATGCAAAACGAGTATTTCATGAACCTTCAGCAGTGTGAGATAGGAATGTAAAATTTGTCTACAAGGGAATAAAAAACAATGCCCATCAATACTTACGCATCAGAAGCCATTTTAAAGGGTTTAGGGTTTTATTTTCATCTTTGTATCACACCTGGGAGAGGCAGTTCTCTTTTCGTAAATAAAATATTTAAGGAATTCCGATTATAAATTAATTTCATATTTGGCTTCATATTCGATGGGTGGGAAAAAAATTCCCGTAGCAGATCAATTCAATTTCGTTCATGGTGTGTTTCCTTTTATTGTGAATGAAAATTATTCCTTTTGAAAAGCAATGATAAAACTGTTGCTCAAATTAATTTTTCACGAACAGTTTTAGCAGTTGTGCATTAAAGTCGACGGTATTTTAATCATATTTTTCATTTACTTGGGTGGCAGGCACTTGACAGCGAAAACCTAAGCCTTCTGAAAACATTTTTCACCATTATAGAATTTGTTTTTTCTGCGTTCTCGGCTAGAAATAATTTCCTTTATCAGCAACTGCGACATAAAATTATTCGATCTTATGATTGAAGTGAGGCACCTTATCTTCTCCGGCTATATAAAGGATTGCTGAAGAAGTATCAGAACATTCAGGCACTAAATATACCTTGTGAAAGCTATGTGTGGATCACTAGTATAACATAAATTTTGATCAGAGTATTTGATAGTAAGGCACTCATGGGTAGGTTATGTGTGAGTTATTCACTTGCCTAAATGAGCCGGTCACATTTCACGAGCACATGGTGTCATCCAACACTGCAAGACGGCAAACATTCATATGCTCAATTTCTTTTAATATAATAGAATCTAAGTTTATGCAACCCGGCAAGGGAAATATTTCTCTTGATTACTCAGTACAAATCTGTTTTTGGGCCCACGGCAGTTACAGCCGACCTATCAATGTTATTAGATTGTTCGGCTGCGGTATTCTACTTGATGCTAAGAGGGGATGTATCGTCTTGTGGAAAGATCAGAATATCTGCCGAGCGCTCACTTCAACCCTGAGCAATGACTGAGTTTTTACAATTTTTAGAAACATTTCATAATAAATAATTTTTCACCTCTAGATTATCATATAAATGCGATTGTCCCAATGAATGCCTGCTCACTCATGTACAACGTATACACAGGTAGAATCGCTTGCAATCTGTGTAATTTCAGCAATCGGATGAGGTTGATCACTGACTCTCAACGGCAGTTACTATTTAAATCAGTACAATATATCTAATAGTCATGCATTTCACCAGAATAACAATTAGAATAAGTAAAAAAGTCAAGTGAATTTCAAGTCAATTTTTCCATTAATTCTGTGCGTGGAGTTTCTTACACATTTCAATTTCATGAAACTTTCACATCGCCATCAAATATGGTTGTTTTTGAAATAACAAGCATTTCACTTAACCTTGACACCAATACTACACCTAACTCACACAGAGTAGTTAACTGTCCTACACAGATGGGCAAAGCAGTACCCTGCTATCTTTACATCCTAAAGTCTTTGTCAAACAGCTGAAAGAACTGAAAAATAGAGAAGCGCAAAATAACGTGCAGTTTCAAATTATTCACTGAATTTTCAATAAATTTCGATAAAAATTTTGGAACACAGCCAATGCTCGAAGACCTGTGAGAAAACACAATTATTCAGCATGTTTCTGTGACAGAGTAAACTAATTCGGAGCCGACGTTACTACGAATTGTAACAATGTCAAATGCACGTTCCCTCAGTCACACCTTTAGAGGCTTCATTGAATGTAACTCAAGCATTGGTGCGCTAAAAAATTTGTTTGACGTAAAACCAAGTGAAACATCTAAATTTAGGTAACTGATGGCTTGTAACTTAAGATCGGACTGTTAACGCCTTTCACACTTCACATGTTTAGTGAAGCAGCATGGCAGGCGCTGTACGCCTCACCTGTCGTGTGGAGTGTGCAGCACGGCAGGCGCTGTACGCCTCACCTGTCGTGTGGAGTGTGCAGCACGGCAGGCGCTGTACGCCTCACCTGTCGTGTGGAGTGTGCAGCACG